>PYSR01000236.1:0-48000 GCA_003049425.1 Magnaporthiopsis incrustans
CCCCTCCCCAGCATTAACTAGCATGCAGCCATAGAGATTAACAAGGCTTCTTACATCCGCTTCGCAGTAAAACTATGATCTCCTGCGGCCAAGAGGAGGGCCAGACAGAGAACATCGTCTCCGTCCCACTCCGCGCGGCCAGGAAGCTTCCCCAGCGATGGCGGGAGGCGGCCAGGAAGAAGCCCGGCGCGAGGCCGGAAGAGGGACACCCGAGAGTCTGGCTCATAGGCGATGCGATCCACCCTATGCAGCCCAATCGGTAAGACGACGCCTCGATCTCCATGTTTCTGTCGCCGCAATTTTGTTTTTGTTCCTCTCTCTGAAATTGACGCATAAAAAAATTGAAGCGGCATGGGCGGGAATCAGGCCATGCAAGACTGTGCCGATGCCCTTCCCGAAATCCTCAAGCTCAACGAAATGGCAAAAAAAGGCACCCCCGTCTCAACGGCTCAGGTTGGTGAAGCCCTGGAGGCGTACGAGAGCCAGATGATGAAGCGGGCCTTCGAATGGGTCGGGAAGAGCGGCGGCACCTCCCTCCCGGTACGTAAATCTCTTCCTCTCAAAGAAACCCCGCCGGACTGACATGCGGCCAAAGACATTCAATCTGGACGGTGCGGTGCGTTGGGCACCATCGTGTGGCTTCTAGGGGTCGTTCTGATGCCCATCGTCAATGTTCTATACGGACTTGGACCAAAGAAGCAGCATTGATTGATTAGTTTATATGGGGTTAACCATGTCTGTTTGGTGGCTGATCTATTTCGGGAGGGGGTAGAGGTAGGGGACTTCCTGGCTTTATATATACAGGTGCATTGCAGGGATAGTAAGCACTTGTCGGCCTCGGCCGGTGCGCTCGGCCTCGGCCGGTATGCGGCGCGCCGGCCGAAACCCGGCGAGTCTCCGTAACGCGCACAGGGGTCCTGATACCATAGATCTCCAGCGTGGGTCCCGTTCCTTTGCGACACCGCATCCTACCAGTTCGAAGAGGTGATGACAGCCCTCGCCAGTCATACTTGCTTAAATAAATAAATAAAAAAACGCGAAAGAAAGACGAGGAGCTTAACGCCTTGTCGTTTTAAACTAATTAAAAGATGCCTGCTAAGGTTTGAAAGAGCGCGTTAGCACGTATATAAAATGGGATATAAAAACCAAACATGGAAAGTTTAAAAAAGTTTTAACAATACCTTAGCATCGCATTCCGCCAGTAGTATGCCGCAATGCGGGCCTCGGGCCCGGAGGTTGATAAACCCCTGCTCCGGCCGAACCTATATGGTGTCAGGTTGTGTAAATTGCGGCATTTAAAACCTGCTCGACCCGAATTTTAAATGGCGCCATATAGTATAAGAATGTAACACTTAGCACCTAACCGACTGAACCTTAATTATGTTATATAAAACAAATATGCAAAATTTAAAACGCTTTGAAACCATGTTTTAAAAGTAGCTATTATATAAACCGATTCTCCCGAGCTTGAAGAGTTGGTCGTTATTAGCACTTTTAACAAACACCACCTGCCTTATCGATCTTCCAGCCTAGTTTTCCACGATGATCCCAAATCAAGCGAAGGCTTTTATTAGCAACTCGCTGCTTCTTTGCGCTTTGATAGCCGCAGTCCTCGCTCTTTGGCCAAATATTCATTCGTATACCCGCTATCTCTTCCCATCTTCGTCGTATTCTGTGCACATCCTCTCATATGACCCCCTCATGATATACATTGAAAACTTCATTCCAAAGCACGAGAGAGACCATTTATTGCGGCTTGGGTATGTCCGCCACACCCGCTTTGTAGCTAGTTATACTAATATGCTTTAATTAGTGGCTCTCGCTACAACCGATCCCAGGTCACGGACGAAGATGGTTCTAACCGAGTGGATGAATGGCGAACCAGCTCCACGGCATTCCTTCCCAACGATGATCCCATAGTCGAGCGCATTAAAGCGCGTGCCTCCGAGTTCCAAGGCTACATTCCCCGGCAATACAGCGAAAATCTGCAATTGACAAGGTACCACGTGGGCCAGCAATATAAGCCACATTTGGATCATGGTCAAAACGTGGTGTACGACGACGAACTCGAACGGATTACTACCATTTTCGCGGTTTTGGAAGCGACTTGTGATAGGTGTGGAACGGCCTTTCCAACCTTGTCTGTTGACTGGTCGAAAGAAGACCGGAGGTGGTGTCAATTTGTTGATTGCGAGCAAATGGATGGCGTCACGATACGAGCCATCCCCGGCAATGCGCTATTTTGGAAAAACCTACATTCCAACGGCACTGGGGACGATAGGACTCTTCACGCGGGACTTCCGCCTGAAAAGGGGGTTAAAACTGGGCTGAATATTTGGACGCTGGCTTGAGCAGTCTCGGGTTTGGTGAATGGGGTGTTTAGCTTTTGGGTCCATTGTTATGGCACGTAGCCCTGGCAGGGCTCGGTGCCAGGCCGACCCATTTGTGCACGACGCCTGGAAGAAGTGGAGTCCGGCCCAATTGCCCTACCTACGGCGATTGATCCGAGCAGGTGCGACGCGCAATCCTTCCCTCTTTTGTTCCTCAACTCTAGATAGCCAATTCCACCGGAAGGGCTTGCTGCAGCCCAGCCTCTTCGCCCTTATTAGTGCCGTGACATTTAATTCAGCTTCGCTCGTTGACTAGATTGTTTTATATGCTGCGCCTTCCAGCAGGATCGGGCTAGTAAATACAGGTGGTTTTTTTATTGTTCGGGCGGCAAGCAGTAAATTACTTACGCGGGCCTTATGCCTATTACAGCTTTTTTAATTTTATAACCTTTTTTTTTTTTTTTTTTTTTTTTTTTTTAAAAAAAAGCGTTTGATATTCTAGACAGCTGCGGCTAATTGTGCAAGGAAAAAAAGCTGCTTTTAATACCGCCTACTTTAACGCGGAATCACCCGTTGTGCGATTATGCACGTAGAAAGCCTCCGTTTTTCCATTTCCAGATCCGGCCACCTCCCCAGGCTCCTGCCCAAGGATAAGGGGCTGGTCGTGGAGGGCAGAATGCTGCCTCCCGAAGTAAAGCGACTAGATCCTCCCTGTCCTTTTTTTGTGCTGAGCACCTAGACATTGGCCGTATCCCCCAAGACCATCGCGTCGATCTCAGCATACACGATGCACACCAGCACCAACATCTAAGGCCCGGACGCTCGCTCTAGTGTCCCCGCAAATACGAGTTCAGCTTTCCCAAGGATTCCACCCCACCGAAGAGGGCTGACGTGTTTACAACCGAGCTGGACGGCACGCTTGACCTGCACGTCATCCCTCGCTGATCGGCCCGGGCATGGCTTACTTACATCCAACGTGTCGCAAAGGAACGGGAGCCACGCGGGATCTACGGTATCAAGACCCCGGTGCTGATACAGAGCCTCGTCCGGGAGCCGACGAGTGCGCCCTAATCCCTACCGCGCACCTGTATATATAGAGCCAGAGAGTCTCCTACTCTCACCCTTTCCTACCAGTTCTTTAAGAGATAGATCAAGTACCAGATCTACTGCACGAACGCTCTATTTTGCAACACAACGCCAGTCGAGCCAAAGCGGCACAAGATCAAGTAAATACATAAAGCAACATTCCATCCCAAACAAGCGGTTGGGTTGTCGTCATCCTCAACGCGTCTCGGCGCACTCATACCAGCGCGCCAACTCCTCCGCGATAGCTGGCCCGACCTGCCAATGCTGGAGCGAAGCACAGTAGTCGACAGCATTTGATATCATGACGGGATGCAGGTGCTTTCGACCGTGAATGTTGCCCAGCCCACCGACGAAACAGCGACAGTGGCACCCGTTGGCGACCCAATCCTCCACAGTCCGCGAATCATCAACCGGCTTGTCGAGGCGTACCATGCGCGTTTCCTCATACAACTGTTGCTGATGGTGGCCGCCGTCATCGTGCTCGGCACCCGGCGTGATAATAGCACAGCGGCCAAATGGTCCTCCTGCTTCCCGATCGGGTGTCGATGGTATGCTGGTGTACGCCCAAAGCGCCAGCGTCGCGATCAGCATCGACATTGGCTCCATATAGCCGCGCGTCAGCGTCCCCCTAGCCTGGCAGTAGCTATAGAGCCTGCCAGCACGCAGCGCCACGGTCCTGGCTATCCTGCCCCCGTTCCTGGCGATCCACGCCTCCAGTCTCGCCCCCGCCGGTCGCTGCCTCGCCCGCCGGGCGGTACCCTCCCAGCCGGAAAACGAGTTTAGGTCCTGCAGCGGCACCAGGTGCAGGATGCCCGCGAGCTGGTAGGTCTGGAAGATGACCGAGTCCATGGCGCCTTCCCCGATGCGTCCTTCCGGGTTGAGGATCCCCCAGAATTTCAAGTCCTTGAGGGTTTCTTCGTAGTTGACGACCTGTCCGTCCTTGGCAATCATGGTGGCCAGGCCAATCTCCCACGCCTGCTTCATGCGTTGGCCGTCACGGAAGAAGCACAGCAGCAGCAGCAGGAATGAAAACGCCCCAATTCCATCGGGAAACTGAGTACCATGATAGATGCTCTCCATCTCGGACCGGATGCCGGCAGGATGATAGCTTCCTGGAATTTGGGCAAGTCAGAATTACGGATGGTCGGGGTTATTTATAGCCAGGGCAGGAATCCTACTCCTCCAGCGGTCGCTCCATATGTCGGCATTAGGCGCCGCCCAAATGTCCTCGTGACAGGGGAGTTGCCCGGGTGGTTCCGTTTGTATCGAAGGGGAAAGACCGAGCAAAAGGCTGCACTGACTGTCTAGCATCTGCATACGTAGGTAAGTACCCAGTCAGTAAAAGCCGCACATTGCAGGGAATAGGATCGGCTGGTTTCGGTGTCCAACCCATAGAGCAAAAGCCGCCCGCCGCGTGCCCTCGAGCTCGATCCACTGATGCCACGAGCTCGGATCAGGACCAGCCGCTTCTGCCGCCAAGCTGGTCGACTTCGCTTCGTCTCCCTGGTGGTCAAGCCTCTGATGCAGGTGGCCAAGGGTCGGCCTGTTCGCCAAAGCCTTTTCGAGCCTGTTTTCGTGGTTTCCAAACACGGCGTCAAAGTGAGCAAGAACGGCGGCCTGTACGAGCCAGAGCTGATGCTCGCCGCCGAGTCCCGCCGTCTTTGCAGCTTCACTCTGGACACCCGCCTGGACCAGTCTCTCGAGGGAGGAGCCATAACTTGAAGCTGCAGGAATCTTGGAGAAGCGCGATCCGATGCGAGCGGTTACAAGGAGCACGAGCGGGGGAGCCGTGCCAGGGTCGAAAGTGGGGAGGTGAAGTATGGGAAGGTAGTCGTGAAAATGCTCAAAATACAGCTGGATGAAGACGTTGAAAAGATCTCTTGGCGGGATCTCCAAGGCTGCCTGAGAGTGCGGTGTCGACTGGGGTCCATCGGCGACGCCCGTCTCGCACGACTGTAAGGCCTGGATCCAGGCGACGATGGTGTCGTACACAGCCACCGGGAGGGCCGGCACAATGGCGAAGTCCTCCAGATCAATGCTAGCAGTCGCGATATCCAGGCGTGGTAGCGCCGGTCCGCTGTTTCCGGCAGAGGCGCCGAACGCACGTGCGGGCGGCGCTAGACCCGTCGCCGCTGAAAGGCCGTGAGGAAATGTCGGCTCTCGGCGGCCCGGTGCAGGTTCGGCATCTGGGAACAGGCCAAAGATGGTGCGCAGATCCGGAGACGCCCAGTCCGACAGGAAGGGAGGCTCATCTGCCGCAAAGTCGGCAGAAAAGGAGCCGGGTCCCGTGTGCGACGGCGGCCAGGGCAAGGTGGTAGGATCAAGAGATGGCCACCGAAGCCAGGGGACCCCACCACTAGCCGTGGATTCCGCTCGACGGGCCGGGCTGTCCACGCCGCCGGCGGCACCCTCAAGGCTGGCACCCTCAGCGCCATCAGTCGTATGACGGGATGGCGAGGGTGGAGTCTTGCCGGTGGGAGCTGCAGAGGGTTGTTGCGGGGACTGCGGCCGCGGGCTTACATCCTGTACCTGGCGGGCTCTGGCGGCAGGACGAGGCTGGCGAGGCGGATAGCAGCAGGGCTGCTGCTTCTTGGCGCATCGCTGGCAGGGAAGCGCACCGTTGCATCTCTGCTTGGAGTCCTGGCAAGAAGTGCACGCCTTGTCGCTCCTGCTTTTGCTGGCAGCCGCGCTGGGCTGACGAGCCTCGGCCGGCTGGTGCGTGGCCAAATGCCGCTGTAGAGTGTCCCTGTTTCGGTTTGCATCGTCAGCCCAAGGTACCTAGACCACATGTAATCCTCCCGGGCATCTTGGGGTTACACCAACCTTCGCGGGAAGCGCCTCGTACAGAAGGAGCAGACGAAGGGTTTGTGGCCGTCATGAAGCAAGACATGTCTCTTCAAGTGATCCTGCCGCTGGAAAGAAACACCGCAAGTCGGGCAGGCGAGCGATGCCTCGTCATTATCAGGGCAGTCCAAAGTCATTTGAGGGATGCGCAGATCGGTGATCATGGACCCAAGGAGCATCGAGATAGACCAGACCAGCCGAGGCTCAATTGATGGAATTGGACGTTCATTGCCGCGGGAGTCCAGCCCCCGTCGGGGAGTGGAGTCAGATTAGTGACTGCCAATCGGGCCTACTCTAGCAGGCCAGCACCCTGGACACCCCGGAAATGGCCCATTCCCTCCACCACATTGCCACCCCGGCACTTGCGTCCTGCCATGTCAAGCAAACAGTTCTGTGGGCATGGCGTGCGTCAGTGTCTTGACTCGCGACGACGTTTCCCGCTGCACCCTGTCGGTCGCGGCCGCCGTGTCGACACGCCACGGCTTGATGGCCCTGCCAAAAATGTCCAGGTCAGCCACAAGGAAAATGCGTGGGCAGATACCGTGGTAGGTATGCGAGAAAGGTCGGGTAGCATACGACTCGTCATGCAAGCACCAAATCACCGTTTCGGGCTCGCCCAGCCACTTGATCTTCTCGGTGATAAAGTCGGCCGCGGACCCATCATACGGCCGGCCGTTGAGATTCGCCCTCCCCGCCACCGCCAGAATCGCGACGTTGGGCTTTGGCTCCATCGCCTGCACGACGCCTTGGTAGGCGCCCAGGTGCCCGCTCCAGAACAGCGTTTTGCCAGGGCCAATGAGCAGGTTGAAAGCGAGCTGCCCGCCGTCGTAGGCAGACATGACGTGCTTCTCCCGGTCGGCAATGTACGCCACGAACGACCGCGTGCCCTCGTCCATCCTGTCCGGCGGCATGAGCTCGCCGATGCGCAGCAGGCCGTGCTTCATGCCCATGGTGATGTCCAGCGTGCACACGTACGGGTTCGCCTCGCCCGTGTACACGGTCGCCGTGTCCATCTCGTCGGGCGGGTGGCCCGTCTCACCCGGCATCAAGCAGTGGAGCGAAGGCCAGACGTGGACCGACATGACGGCGTGGTCATGGTGAGGTCGCGCCGGAGCGCCCGGAGGCCCCACCGCCGCGCGCACCGTTCCGGCCGCGGCGCCCTGCCTGTCGGCTCTGGTGAAGAGGGGCACTCGCTCGCCGCCACCGACGGGTAGGAGCTGTGTATCGGGGACTCCTGACTGCCTGAGGACGTTGATGGCTTCTCCGTTGGCGATGACGATTGCCCCCGTTCGTTTTGCGATCCGGTCTGCGCCAGGGAGGCTAAAGTAGTCCTTGGTGAGCCAAGGCGGTTTATCGGCATGGATGGGAACAAAGGCCTTACTGGTCGAAATGTGCATGCGAGATTAGGATGTAATCCGCCTCGTCGACGTCGTCGGGATTCAGGTACTTGGGCAACACCGAGGGCCGGTCGAGCCAAGTGTCCAAAAATATGGTGAGACCATTGGCCTTGAGCCGGTACGTGGTCGCCCCTAAGCGACGAGTATCGTGATCAGCTACACGCAAAAGTGCTAGAACTGGACTCGGCTTCTAGTTACCAAACCACTCGATTGTAGCCATGATGTTTATGCCACTAGACGGTGAAAAGTCGTCGTCTGGAAGCCCTTCGAACTTGTCGGACTGCGTTCACAGTTGCTGGCTCGGCGGAACTATCTGCCTTCTTCTTCCCCTCCCTCAGACAGCGGCTCGAGACAGGAGCCGTGGCTGCAAGGTCGACGGGGCGCTGCTCGCTGCGTTCGGGGCTGCGGAGCCGATCAAATTGCGGGGGATTCAATTCTGCGGGGCCGAGCCAAGACGGGCGTGGTTGATTAAACTACATCGGATACGGCATGGAACCTTTTGATATCCAAGAACAATAAAAAAAATCTCCCCCTGCAGTCCCTATTATGGAACTTATTCGGGGCTAGAAAGAGCCCTGATTTATTTCCAGAGTGTCCTCTTGTCCGCTGCATCCTTAACAAAATGCCCCATCAAAAACTTGTTGCCAAGCCCTTCGAGTCTCGTTTTGTACCTCTGCTCAACCCGAGCTGCCTTTTCGAGCTGCTTCTGTTGCGTCGCCAGCACCGCCTTCTGCTCCGAGCTAGGAAGATGCGCCAAGGCTCCAACATCGCTGGCCCGCAGGGTAGCTAGCTGTCTGTTGAACTTGTCCTCTCGCCTTTCGGCTCTTGTCACGGCCAGTCCGCTTGTTCCCAGTTGGGTCGTAGCTGTCAGCTCCGACGAGGCTGACGGCGCTGCTTGGTCGTTCCGGTTGTCACTAGTGGATTCGACCCCATCAAGCCCTTGCACACCTCCCGGGGAGCTGGATCTGAGAGGTCTTCGTCTTGAGCTCCTCTGCGGCTGTGAACGATTGGAGACAATCCGGCCAGAGGGCAATCGTAGCGAGCCCTCATCATCCTGCACCGACAGACTCTGTCCCTTGCATTTTGCCGACGAGGTGGTGTCATCCCCGTCGTCATCTTCCTCGCTTTCGGCCTCTGACCCGGGAAAGTCGTAGAAGTCGGCATATTCCGAGTCTGGGCTCTCAATGTCGAACCTGCAGTGGCCCTTACCAAGCATATCTGTTTATGGGGCGTCAGAGAAGGGAAACTCCTCGAAATTTGCAGGCGAACTGATATTCCTGATCAACAAAAACTCACGTTGTTGGACCGCTTGGGTTGTGTTCCGCTGTGTGCCACAGCAGATGCACTCGTTATATCCCACAATAACCAGGTGAAGATAGGCGAGCAGCGCCTCGAGGTCGACGGCGAGACGCTCCCTATCTGCAATGAAGAGGCTATGTGCGGCTTGCATGTGTGCTACATTTGCTTCCAAGCTCCCGTTGAGCTTATTGCAGAAGAGACACTGCTCCTTGTTGAAGACTGGATCCTCTCGAGGCGGTTCGAGGAACGTGTCCGAAAGTCTCGACGGGCTGCTGGAGCCGTCTGCTGTAGTATTGTCGCCAACCATAGTAAGGTTTTGTGTGGTACGGCGCGGATGGAGTGCGGTAGCTAGGGGTGAAGGTTTGACGACTGCTGTGGGAAGTTCGACAGTCGAGAAGCGTATGACTATGATGGATGCAGGACGGAATACTGAGGCATCCGGAGCGGTAAGGAGTGTTGTTATATATCCGCCTTCGCGTGCGGCCCATGATCCGGCCAAGTTACGTTCGTGAACTTTGAGGACATCGACCAGTCGTCATGGCAGGGCAAAGGGTTGGTGGGGCGGCCAAAAACAACGCATTTCTATTGGTGGGTGCCGGTGAGTGGGAATGAATCATTTTGATATCTCGACAACCAAGCAGTGAGCGGCGAATTGGTACATCCGCGGTTGAGAACAAGTTTAGCAGGGATGCGAGGCGGTGCCGCTATCAGAATTGGAAGTCTCGCCGGCTGTCGAGCCATTTTCTGGACACATTTCTCCAACTGGTCACCATGAATCCGCGGCTGGACAACAGACGGCCTGGGTTCCCGTGTCAAGTTGGTGCGGGGAAATTGTGCTGGGACTGCCCGACTTCGGAGCCGGCCTTGGCACTGGTCGCGGTGCGCTCCAATCCCGATCATCGCCAAGCCCTGGGCCTTTCCCTCTTCCTCTCTAGAGTCCCAACGATCAAACACTGGGGCACGTCGAATAGCTGTCGACACGACGTCCACATGCATGGCTAGAACGATCGCTTGAGACGTGGGGTATCGTTGGGCACGAAAATGTCACACTGGGCTGTCACTCTCGCACTTCTGGGCCTGGCGGCCCTGGCGTGGGTTTATCACTCGCTTCGGAAGCGGGCTACGGTGAGCCGATATATCGAGAAAGGCACAGACAATGCGTAAACAATTAGCTGACAGATTGTCGATCGAGCCAGGCTAAGCAGTCGTTCCGATCGACCAAGCCTCCAATCCACGAGGAAAAAACGGGATTCCAAGAAAGCCATCCAGCGGAGCCGAACCCGGTAGCAGGGATACATCCTCTAAAGGGGTTCAGATGGGAACAAGTGGCTCCCCAAGCTTTCAGGCCCTTCAAGCCCATCTACCACATAACCATGGGTCCGTCTCTACTTGGCGTGACACCCGACGTGACGACGCGGGACTGCCAGCTGACGCAAAGGTCACTGACCGGCCACCAAAAGGCATCCAGTCCAGCACACCCTCGGAGTTAATCGAGATCGACAGCGGTTATCACGAAAAGGTCGAATACAGGAGACGCATCCTCGCCGAAAACGCCGCCACAGTTACCGGCAGCGTGCCGGAGGGCGTCCTCCCGGCGCGGGAGCTGTACGGGTTCCTCCTTACCGAGTACCTGCCCGCTCGCTATCCGGACATGTTCACCCTGAGGGCACAGGGCGCTGAGTTCCTGAATAACGTTACTCAGCGCAGCTTCCCGACGGCGCCTCCCCAGGACGTGCTGGAGCTCCTGCGCATCCTCGGGGAGAATGTGGAGGACGACCTGTTCCTGCTGGTCGAGACGGCCGAGGGCCACCGGATGGTGTCGTTCGTGTGCTGTCACCCGTCCGGCTTTGACCCGTCTGCCAAGCTGGGGAAGCTTCTCAAGGACATCCACGAGCCGGTTCCGGCCTACGATAAAATCGGAGCGAGCATGGAGCGATTCTTTTCGAAGCTTCGAGCGGGCGAGGTGGTTAAGAGACTGAACGTGAGCACATGCAAGCTATCGACCGCTCTGTTGCTCTAGGATCCTTGCTTGCGACTGACGATCTGGGGGGTTCTTTAGTGGGGAGTCACCACCGTGCCGGAGCTCTTCACCCCGGGCTTCAACCACGTGAGCGAGGGAGATGCGTTTGTGGCAGACGAGGACGTCGACATTGACACGGTGAGCCGGCACGGAAAACTCTCGCTGGTGTTCCACGCGCTCGCTCGCTGATTCTCGATCTACCCATGGCTGACACGCCTATGTATCACAGGCCCGCCTCCGAGTCGAGCTGCAGGCGCTTTCGAGACTTCCCAAGACGGGCGCGATCCTTTTCTCGTTCAAGTCTTACCTGTACCACCTCTCCGACATCAAGGAAGAAGGGCTGGGCCCGAGTCTTGCCGACGCGATCGAGGGCCTCAAGGACGGGAACGCACCTGGGATGTGGGTGTACAAGGGGGCGGTGCGCTGGGGGAAAAGCGTCTGCGAGTATCTGCGGGCCTGAGGGTGAGTAACACGGCTTCCGCTACCGTAGCGTGTGTCGAAGTCTGCGAATCGGGACACCCGGAGTGCGCTAGGCGTTAGCCATAGTGATGAATAGGAATTCTGCTTTTTCTACCTTGGCTGTTCAATGGCAGGCCGGAGACACCGCGGAGATAAGTGTAAAAAGTAAAAAGAGGTCTGGACATTACGCCGCACGTCCGCTTGGCTGCCTGAAAACCCGATTGAATGCGCGCTATGGGTCTGACATAATAACGGTGGCTGCGGCGTCGGGTAGCAGCGCGAGAGCTAGCGGGGTGTCGGAATGACTGAGAGCCCGCAAGGCAGGGGTTTTTTTTTTTTTTTTTTTTTGGATCGAACAGGCTGAGGCCTGAATTGAACTCAGGGGTTCCGCTCGCGCCTTTTGATGGGCTTGCACTGAACTGCATGCCAAGAAAGAACAGGACATTCCATGGGCCGAGGCCGTCATCAGTTTGATTGCGTTGTACCGTCGATGCTGACAGGTACCGTCAGCATAAGGAATTGGAGAATGGGATCGGTTACGCAGGGAGGAGCTGCAGGGATGGGAGCTGGGTTGCCGGCGTGGAAGCCCCCGGGAGCAAGGCCTGCCGACGAAGTGACATCCATCTTGGCTTCTGTGAAGTTTATCTGGACTCCTCCCATCTTTGTGAAACCTGCAGCGCATGCACGCCGGCTTAGGCATTGCGACGAGGCCGGAACCTGAACGAGACACCGTTTGGCCCGAGAATTGAAAACCTGCAACTGTAAATGCTGACGGCGGCGTTTCCTCCGTGCTGACGCTTGCACGCATCAAGATGAATCACATTTCGGGTGGAATAGGAAAATGAGGCGCTGGGCGCCGGCCAACGGCAACAAAACAAGCCGGGATTTCGGGCTGTGGCCGGCCCTTGTCTTGTTCCGGTGTTGCTCACCTGGCAAGTTGCGGCTGCCAAGCACAACGGCGTAGTTGGGGGTCCACAGGGGACCATGGAACTGCACCATGATTCGCTGGTTCCACCTGGAGCTGAGGACATGATGGAAGGAGCTGACAGCTTCTTCTGCCCTTCTCGCGGCAGGGCCGACCGAGAGGAGGGTGTCGTAATGCAGCTACCTTCCGTCCCGTCTCCGCTCCACGTCTGTCTGCCGAATGACAGGGCCGCCAATGCGCCTGCCTCGCTATTTTTCCTCTTCCTCTGATGGCGCAAGCGCCCCGCTGTGCCGCCCATTAGGTTTCTGGCACGAGTTGGCATCATGTCGCGGATTTACGCCCTGGACCGGAATCCCGGGCGAGATGGAATGAGTCTCCAACTGCCATGCGCGTGCACCAGCGAGGACGTGTCCCAGGAGCCTGTCCTCCGTGCACCGCTCCCGAACGTTCATCTCTATTAATACTCCAACCGCCACCCCTTGGCTTCTAGACCGGCAAGCTTTCCCACACAGACAGAACCTACGGCTCCTCACGTCATTGTGCCATCTGTGAAGTGCTGTCCAGGTGTTTGGACGAGGCACACGGATCAGCTCTCTCGGCTTTGTTCTGCTAGGACACCCCGTGCGTTGTTTGCCGCTGTTAAGACAGGGACAGCCCCTCAGTCAAGACCTCACCCTCCCCCCTCGACCCCTGCTACCTGGTAGCGCACCTTCCAGCCAGGAGCCAACGCCACCAGAAACATCGTTCCCGGCATCGGAGGCAGGACCCAGCAGCTCGCCCATCCAACCCCGGATCCTCGACTAGCGTGTCGTCCTTTAGCCCCCCAGCCTGTCACCGAGCCTGGAAGCAAGCACCACCATGCGAAACTTTCCAAAGCCTTCCTTCCCCGGCGACGATTCGTCGGCCCCGACCCTTGCCCCCAGCACGGCAAGCATCATGTCGTCTTCGGAAAAGGACTTTGACGGCACCAGAAGCCCTATCCCACCCGCCAGCATGATGTCGAGTGACGAGAAGGAGCGGGAACGTGGCGGCGAGGCGAGCACGGGAAGCAGCGCCGGCGAGGTCGAGGATGTCAGGAGTGGCGAGAAGCCGACACCCGCCCAGGACCTGCGCAAGACGGCGACGGCGACCACGCAGTCGGGCAAGCCTATAGAGCAGACCCCGACCAGGGAAGACGGCACACCCTACCCCAAGGGCCTCAAGCTCGCTGTTATCACCATTGCGCTGTGCCTGGCCGTGTTCCTGATGGCCCTTGGTATGTTCTTTTTTCTTGCGCCTAGATCGCGTCAAGATATTGTAAGGACGACGAACGAACGCTAATATCATCTTTTGCGGCACAACAGACAATGCCATCATCACAACCGCCATCCCGAGGATCACAGACCAGTTCCACAGCCTGGAGGACGTGGGCTGGTACGGGAGCGCCTACCTCCTGACGACGGCGGCGCTGCAGCTCCTGTTTGGAAAGTTCTACACCTTTTTCAGCATCAAGTGGATATACCTGATTGCCATCGGCCTGTTCGAGCTTGGTTCCCTGATCTGCGGCGTCGCCAACAGCTCGCTGACCCTGATCCTCGGCCGCGCCATCGCCGGCCTGGGCTCCGCCGGCCTGTTCTCGGGCTCGCTCATCATCCTCGCCCACTCAGTCCCCATGGCCACACGGCCGCTCTACACGGGCCTGATCGGGTCCATGTACGGCATCGCCTCGGTCGCCGGCCCGCTCCTGGGCGGCGTCTTCACCGACAGGGTCACCTGGCGCTGGTGCTTCTACATAAACCTGCCCATCGGCGCCATCACCATCGCCGTCATCGCGCTGTGGTTCGAGGACCCCAAGCGCCAGGGCCCGGACGCGTCCCAGTCGCCCCAGACGTGGCGCCAGCGCCTGATGCACTTCGACCCCATCGGCACGCTGCTCTTCATGCCTGCCGTCATCTGCCTGCTGCTGGCGCTGCAGTGGGGCGGCACCGAGTACGCGTGGGGTTCGGGTCGCATCGTGGCGCTGCTCGTCGTCTTTGGCGTCCTCATCGCCGCCTGGCTCTACGTCCAGTACCGCCAGCAGGACCTGGCGACCGTGCCGCCGCGCATCATCAGCAAGCGCACCGTCTGGTCCGGCTCCCTGTACTCCTTCTGCGTCGGCGGAGCCTTCCTGTCCGCCGTCTACTTCATCCCCATCTGGTTCCAGTCCGTCAAGGGCGCCACCGCCGTCGAGTCGGGCGTCATGAACCTCCCCATGCTGCTGGCGGTCGTAATCATGTCGATCCTGGCGGGCGGCGCCGTGACGTACTGGGGTTACTACGCACCCTTCATGCTCCTCGGCACCCTCCTCACCTCGGTCGGCTTCGGGCTCATCTCGACCTGGACGCAGGACACGGACCGCCCCGTCTGGATCGGCTACCAGGTGCTGGCGGGCGCGGGCGTGGGGCTGGGCATGCAGCAGCCGCTGATGGCGGTGCAGACGGTCTTGTCCATCGAGGACGTGCCGACGGGCACGTCGGTCGTCGTGTTCCTGCAGACGCTCGGCGGCGCCTTGTTCGTCTCCATCTGCCACAACGTCTTCACCAACCGCCTGGTCGAGAACCTGACTGTTATTTTCCCCAACGTTGATGTCGCCTCGGTCCTCCGGTCCGGCGCCACCGACCTCGCGAGTGCGCTGACGCCCGAGCTCGTGCCCGTCGTGCTAGGCGCCTACAGCAGCGCCCTGACGAGGACATTCCTCGTCTCGGCAGCCCTGTCCGCCATCAGCATCATTGGCAGCTCATTCATCGAATGGAAGAGCGTCAAGGGCAAGAATGTGGAAATGGCCATGGCTTGATCGGCTACTTCTCTGTAGTGTTTAGGATCCCTGCATCTTCGGTTTGCTTTCTTCACTTGCATACCGTAATCCATGATACCATCACGATCACTGGAACTCTCCCACATGTCAGCTTCTTTCTTGTCGTATCTAGTATGACTTAAGGCCTCTTTCGCCGCACACAATAATAATATCTCTCCACAATCTTGGCGTTTAATTCATGCTGCTATCGACCAGGTGTTGGGCGCAGAAGAGAAGGATGCTGGGCGCTGCGGCCTGGCCTAGCCAGATTACTCGGTCTCCACAGGCACTACAGATGGACGCCTGGGCCTCTGGCCTCGATTTCATGCCGATACATCTATATCTCTTTTGGCCTCTCTTTACAGCCACCCTACCAGCCGTGATATATGGCAGCAACTCTACTTTTCGCCTTTCGCATTTAGGCTTTTCTTTCAAGGGCTTTTGCCTAGGGGCGACAATCAACCGCCGAAAACCTTCGAGGTTACCGATCCACTTGCACGAGCTCGCGCGCGAAACCGGCCGACCCCACGCCGACCCTGTGGCCAGAATACAAAAGAGCCGCCATGGGCTTCGTACAGAAGAAAGGTCGGCAAGTACACCGCACGCGCTAGCAATGGGCCCCCAGGCGCAAAGGAACCCGAACCGAGTCCTAGGGCAGTCCGACGCGCGCGCCGTCGTTGTGCCCAAGTGGCGGCGCCTTCCGCCGAAGGTAAAAACCGGCGCACGCCTTCCAATAAAGCAGGTACCGAAACCAACCCCCAAAAAGTAAAGGATGATGCAGCGTGCGCAAGCCACTTCGTTTGGCAGGTGGTTTAACGGAGTAAAAGATGCAAAAAAAAAAAAAAAAAATCCGCGTTACCAGCCTAGCTTCCGAGCTTTTCCACTCAACGCCATACCAAAACATACTACCACAATTAAAAACAGTTGAAAAAAGATGCAGGAAGACGGAATAGATTGGCGGATCAACGCACGCTGAAACAGTGTGATTTTTTCATGTGAGTAGAGCTGCCAAATCTACCAATTTTAGGAGGCAGGTGCAGGCTGGCAAGCGCCCCCCAACGCCTTATCCAGCGGTGCTGATGAAGCCTGGGCCGGTAGCTCCTGCAACAGCGATGACGGAGGCTCCCGAGCTCCCTCCCGGACTGGTGGTATGAATGCGTGTAGCCTATTTGCCGTCTACGCGCTGTTTTGGTGCGAGATTCAACCACCAAGCGCCCCAAGCAACCCCCGCCGTCCACATCCGCAAACGCCACCACCACAACTAGAATACCGCAACAAAGAAAGGTCCGTACGGTCACAGTCACATCGACAGATATTCCAGTGGACGAGACTCTAGTCGCGCTACGCGGCCTCAGGTTCTAACATCTGAGCAGAGCAGAAAACCACAATGTCGTCACCCGATAAAAATCCCAACAAGCTGGTGATCCGCAAGGAGGGCGGCGTTGACGACGAGGTAATGGCCCATCTGCCCGCGCTCGTTTGAACCAAGACCCGCGGTGCTTGTGAGCAAGGAACCCAGCTGAAGTCGAGAACAAACACAGACCAACCGCAATTACATGGACACCGTCGAGGAGGAGACGAGATGGATGACCGAAAATTGGTCCACCGGCATGACGACCAACAGACCGCCCGAGAAGGAGGAGAAAGTGGAGAAGAAGGACGAGACGAAGGACAAGAAGGAGAAGAAGCATGATCATGATACCAAGAAGTGAGAACACCAAGGCCGACCCGAGAAGGCACGGTGGCGAGGCCGCTGCGGCGCTGCCTCTTGCGAGACAAGAGGATCGGTTCGGCGGGAGAGAGTATAACTAGGGTCACGGGCCAGCGTAACAGAGACAGCATCTTGGAGCGTGCAGGAGAATACAAGGACGTCGTCCACGGAACGTCCTCTTGCCTCCTCGGTCCCTTACGGGTCCTTTGGCTTCCGCTTTCGACGCGTGCTTTTTGCCTGCCCTCCCTCCATCCTCCCATTTTATCTATTTGTTTATCACTTGGCCTTTTCATCCAGGCAGATTCACTCGTTTCCCATATTTTACCTGTCCATTCTTCCAATCTGGCATCGGCCTTATCATCCTAACACTCCAGATGCAAAAAAAAAAAAAAAAAAAAAAAAAAAAAAAAAAAAAANAAAAAAAAAAAAAAAAAAAAAAGGAATTACGGCTGCGTTTTCTTATTACCATCCCATGCCGTTTTGTTCCCGACGTGAGAAAACTTCCTACTTGTACACAGGATCCTTGCCGGGGTCCTCCCCGTCCATCACAGAAGGGCTGGAGGAAAGCAGATCCCACCAGTGGGTGCTCGGTGGGACTGCTGGGAGGCTAGAAATAAAAGAACGCTCCCGCACCCGCAAGTGTGGGCGATACCGGTGGGACGCGCGCTGTGCCGGTAAAGCCGGTCCAGTTGTGGCCCCCTGCAGCTCGTCGAACGCCAGCACGGTGTCGACGCAGTCAAGGGCTGCGGCCTGGGTCGTATCCACCGCCCATTGATGAGCAGCATTGCCCTTGGAAAGGCCTGGATCTTGATCATCCTTCCTATACAGACCTGAGGTCTGAGCTTAGATTGCGACGTGCGTCATGGAAGTGATTTGGAGGTTGCTTTCCGAAATGATGGCACGTCACGACTCGGCATGCCACCGCGTCAAAAGCGCCAGGGAACAGCCCCACCTGCCGGGTTGGGAAACGGCGTGCAGGGACCAAAGTGGTAGTTGGGAGCATGTTCGAGCTGAAGACAAGCTCAGGGACTTGCTGTGTGGCCGCTGCCGGCGGCTTTAGCGCCACCCACCCGCGCGCGCATCGCCAGCTGACCGCGAATGGGCGCATCCTGATCGAAATCTCCCTGAGCATCCTGGGGCGGGGCCAGCCGACGCCACGGCAGGCGGCGGCAAGTTGTTCTGGGTCACCAGGTGGTTCAACCCGAAGGGCCTGCAGAGGCCGGACCAGGGGCGTAGGAAGCTCGACGCGCCAACTCATGCGCCAGCCCTTCATTATCCCATCCACAAAGAAGGAGCACCTGACGCCATTTTGTGGAATGGCAGGTTCAGGGATGGCCTTGACACCAGGTTTCCACGGGCGGAAGATACAGGGAATGCCAGCAATGTATTCCAAGAAGCTTTGGAGCGGCGCTGAAGGCCTTGCTGGATGCGATGCCCAAGCGAACAGCATAGCTGGCAATACCATCCGCGAGCACCGAGTACTGCAAAACAAACGTTGCTGACACTAAGCCACCGTCTATAGTCACCATCTATGAATATGCAATCCACCACCCATCCTCCAATCCCACCGTCCACACCCACCCACGCATCCCCTAAACTTGAGCGACTCCTTCAAAAACTCAAGCTGCCTGTCAAGCGTGGCATCGAGGTCGCCAAACGCCCAGCCGAGGTGGCCCGTGCCAGGGAGCAGGTGGAACGTCTTGGGCTCGCCCATCTTCTCAAACGCCGCGATCTGCTCCTCGGCGGGGCACTCAATGTCCTTCTCGGGCCACCATCATGGCAGGGGCGGGGCTGACGTGGCAGGTCAGGGTCGTGGGTCCACGAGAAGGAGTTGTAGTACGTCTGCACCGTCACCCGGTTCTCGACAGGGATCTTGAGCCGCTCCAGCGTCGGCACGAGGTCCTGGCCCAGCTAGGGGCCGAGGGGGACGCTGCCGTCCTCTTGACGTAGGGGAGGTAGAGGGGCTCTGGGGAGGAATCCGGCTAGCGGATGAGATGGGAGTAGCGGTAGGGCGATCGCGTACCGTTGCCGGCAAGACGGCCCGCGCGGTCCTGCATGGCCAACTCTAGCACGGGTCGCCGCCGCTCCGGGAAGCCGTGGATGTCGGTGATGGGCGCGACGGTGATGACTGCGTTGACGCGGGGGCTGCTGAAGGGTCTGTGTCGGCTAGCAGCTCGCGCGGATTCCTTGGTGGGACCCGGGATTTGGACCACCTACTCCAGAGCGGTAGCGGCGAGCGACATGTTGCCGTCAAAGCACAGGCCCCAGGGCGCCACCTTTTCCGGGCCTACCATCTCGAGCCCGGACAGATACGTGACGGCGTCGTGGAGGTCCTCGCAGCGCTTGCGGGGGTTCATCTGGGAGAAGACAGGTGGTGCGGATTAGACATATGTAGGTACGCGCTGATGTAGAAGCATTGCCGCCTTACCCTCGCGCCTGGGCTCGCCGTCGCTCAAGGCAATGGAACGGGTGTCGAAAACGAGCGGCGTGATGTCGCGCTTCTGATACCACTCGGCGATGTCGGGCACAAAGGCCTCTTTGGGCATGTTGAACTAGCGGGTCCAGACGTTAGAACCGTAACGTTTGCGCAGTTTTTCTCTCTTCTCGACCTGGGCTCACACACCCCTGGAGGGACGATGATGCCCGGCCCACACTTCGAGGCGGGGTACAGCCATCCCCGCAGGGTCAGGCCGTCGAGCGTCGGGAAGCTGATGTCGAGGCGGGACATGGTGGCAGATTAGCTGGACGAAGGTAGCTGGCGTGGTGGTGTTGGGTCTGTGTGTGTGTCCGTGGTAGATGCAGATCTCGTTCAACATCACAAACCAAAGCAGGTGATATTTAAAGCCCAGGATCTACGCTCACCGCCGCGAGGTAGTCAATACAAAACAAAAACGGATGATGTGATATGCGCCGTCTCTCGCGGCCGGCGCGACTACCAACCGGCCCTGGATGCGGGTTCTGAGGCGGCTTGGGCTGGGCTGGACCTCCAGCTCCGACGCGGCTCGGTGTCAGACGTGCGTCTAAGCAGTGGACTCCCGTTGCGGTGCGACCTGTGCTGACGGTCCCGCCGTCCCGCATACCTGCTCAGCTCGGCCGATGGGGATGTCGGAATTTCCGAGGAGGCCGGGTAAGCCGGCGCGCACGTCGCGGTGCGTGTACTTGACCGTGTTCGCCATGGGCTCGAGCGCGGCGTAGACGCCGCCGGCCGGGTCGATCATAGCACATGCGCATGGCGGCAGCGTCGGTGACGCGGTCTAGCGCGTGGGCGAGCGCGCCGTCGGTGTGCAGCCGGATGTCGGCGCCGCACGTGGGCGAGTGGTAGTCGAAGCAGGCCTTGGCGCCGAAGGACTCGCACAGCGCGCTGTTGGCGGGCGAGCAGGTCGCGATGGGGTTGAAGCCGGCGCTGGGCGAACTTCCGGATCAGTAATATTGCAATATCGAGGAAGTAGCAGAGGCTCTGGCCTGCATACAGCTTGAGCAGCTGGATAGCCACCGTGCCTGAAGACGACGCGCCGCCCGCCGCCAGGACGGTTATGGGCCCCGCCGGCGGCGTCTCCCCATCCTCGTCGTCGTGGTCATTCGTCTCGCCCTCGATGGGGAGCGGCAGGTTCAGTCCCGGCTCCTGGAACAGCGCAAGGCCAGCGATTGGAGCAGGCCTGCTCGAACGGCATGTCGTCGGGGACGCGGCAGCTCAGGTCCTCGACGGCCAGCGCGTACTCTGCGAACCCGCCGCCGTCAGTGTCGGTGGTGAGGACGTGGTCGCCGGGCTGGAAACGCGTGACGGCCGCGCCGACGGCGACGACGATTCCCGCCGAGTCGCAGCCGCCGACGTAGGCACTGGGGGCGCTCCTGCCGAACTCGACGATCTTGGCGTCGTAAGGGTTGAGCGACGCGGCGTATACGCGGATCGGCGTGGCGTCCGGCTGCGGTGTCGGCCGCGGCACGTCGCTGGCGAGCCGATAGCCGCCGTTCGGCTTGCTGACCGTGGTGGGAGGGATGGCGGTGGAGGACGTCATGGTGGCCATGGGATAACTAGAATGACGAAGTCAAGGAGATGGATTGCTGGCCTCGGCTGAGGTGATAAAACCAGAAAAAGAGAACAGCTTCCCGTGAGTTGACTGAGGTCGACCTTCTGGCATCAGAATCCAGGAGGGCGGTTGCTCGCTACCAGTCCACGACGGCGTTGCTCGGGGTTTGTCACAGCTTTGCGTGTGCCGCCGAAACGATCGGACTCTGGGAGTCGGGGTGACGAGATGGCGTGGATTCGTTTATGATTGCCGCCGCTCCGATGTCCGCGTATGGATGTTCGGTGCCACTAAGCCCGGTTCGGCCTGTGCCGTCGGAGCGCCGGAAAAGTCTCGTTGATGCATCCGGAAGAATTCGTATCTTGTTAGGAAAACGCACAACTATCTAGACTTCGAAGTGCGGGAAAACAAAAATGGCGCAGAGTAAAATCAGTGCCGGGATAGGGTAAGGAAGATGAAGGCATTAGACAATTGGACCAAGGGGACCCGGAAGTCTTTGTCTGTTCTTCATCTTACTTCTTGCCTCTCCTGTTCCCGGTGGTTCACGAGGCCTGCAGATCGTGAACACATAAAATCCTCCTCGCTCACTTTCTCCAAGAATCCCATTCCTCATCTTTGCCCACGAGCTCTCTACAACCGAATCACCCTGTCTCCAAGGATGGGCAGCATAAGCTGCGATCCCAAGTTTGCCGGGGAGCCCACCCCCATTGTCGGTAGCAGCTGCCGCTTCCCCGGCGATGCCTCTTCCCCTTCCAAGCTGTGGGGGCTCCTCAAGAACCCTTGGGATGTGGTGTCAGAGATCCCGCCCAGTCGCTTCGACACGACAGGAATCTACAATAGGGATAGCTAGCACCATGGTGTAAGTGCCATAGCTGCCTATACCCAAGCGCCGCCTCCTGGCCTGAATACAAACTGACAGGATCGCTAGAGCAACAACGTCCACCACGCCACCTCCTAAACGAGGACCTGCGCGTCTTTGGCCGCAACCTCTTCGGCATCAGTCCCAAGGAAGCCGAGTCCGTGGACCCGCAGCAACGCATGCTGCTCGAGACCGTCTACGAGGGCGCGGGTCGGCCGGCTACTCGATGCAGCAGCCGCGCGGGTTCGCGACGGCCGTCTTTGTCGGCGTCATGTTCCTCGACTACCAGAACGTGTCGGTGCGCGGCATCGAGAGCCTGCCGCAGTACCACGCAACAGGCGTCGCCATGTCCATCCTGGCGAATCGCGTGTCCTGTTTCTACGACTGGAAGGGCCCCTCGGTCGCCGTCGACACGGCCTGCTCGCCCAGTCTCGTAGCGCTGCACCAGGCCGTCCAGTCGCTGAGTGGCGAGGCCGAGATGGCCGTCGCGGCGGGTCGAGCCTGATATTGGGGGCAGAGCCATTAGTTTCCGAGTCGAGCGTGAGTGGGTGGAAATACGGTCGACTAGCGAGTGTTGTGTGCCCCGGGAGAAGCTAACCATCGTGCTCCTAGCTCAACATGCTATCCCTAGACGGACGGTCCTACATGTGGGACAAGGTCGCCGACGGATACACGCGCGGCGAAGGCTTCTCGGCGGTCCTGCTAAAGAGGCTAAGCCAAGCCATCGCAGACGGCGATCACATCGAGTGCATCATCCGCGAGACGGGTGTGAACCAAGACGGGCGAACGCCAGGTGAGTAGTCTGTGCCTTTTGAAGTCATCATGTCCGCACGCGATCCTCATCTCCTCGATGCAGGCATTACCATGACCAGCCCCTCGGCACAAGCAGATCTCACCAGGGCCACCTATGCGCGGGCTGGACTCGACCCAAGGCGAGAGCGCGACGGGCCGCAGTACTTTGAGGCCCACGTCACTGGTACTCAGGCGGGTGACCGTAAGCCGATGCCCAACCCTGAAAGATGGTGGGTAGCAGCCGCTGACAAAGCTTTGTTTTTGCCAATTTACAGCCAGAGAAGCCGAGGCTATCTCAAGCGACTTCTTCCCCAAGGCTGCAATAGCGACGGCGAGCTCATAGTCGGGTCCATCAAGACCATCATCGGCCATCTCGGGGGCAGCGCAGGGCTCGCCGGCATCCTCGAGGCCTCACTAGCGATGCAGCACGGCCAGACCCCGGCAAACCCGCACTTCAAGACGCTGAACCCCAAGATCCGGCCCTTCTACCCCCATCTGCGCGCCCCAACCGAGACGCAGCCCTGGCCGGCCCTGCCCGCCGGCGTGCCGCGCCGCGCCAGCGTCAACAGCTTCGGCTACGGCGGCACCAACGCCCACGCCATCCTCGAGAGCTGGGAAGGGTACGGCGAGAGGACTGCCGTCGCCGCCGCAAGCGGGCGCGGCTCCAGCAACGGCGGCGGCCTGTTCGTGCTGTCGGCAAACTCGGCGCAGACGCTGGCCGCCAGGGCGCCACACCTCAGCAGCTACCTTGAGGCGAACCCCGACGCCGACTTGAGCCGGCTGGCGCGAACACTGTTCCTGCGCGCCGACTTCCCCTTCCGTGCGGCGTTCTCCGCCACGAATGCGCAGCGGCTCGCCAGCGAGCTCGGTGCCGCCGTGCTTGGCAAGAGCCCACGCACCATGGCGCTCCCCGAGACGTTGCCGCCACGCATACTGGGCGTGTTCACGGGCCAGGGCGCGCAGTGGCCGACTGTGGGTTCCGGGCTCTGGGAGTCGTCGGCCGTGTTCCGCGGCGCCTTCATCCGCATGCGGGAGAACCTCGGCAGCCTCCCGGACAAGGCCGACCGGCCGACCTGGACGCTGGCGGGCGAGCTGAGCGCGCCGGCCGGAAAGTCGCGCGTGGGCGAGACCTTCATCTCGCAGCCGCTGTGCGCGGCGTTGCACGTGGCGCTGGTCGACGTGCTGCGCGCCGCCGGCGTGCAGTCCGCAGGCGCCATCGGTCACTCGTCGGGCGAGATCGGCGCCGCCCACGACGCTATCCGCATCGCCTACCTGCGCGGCTTGCACTCCAAGCTGGCTCAAGGGCGCGACGGCCGCCGCGGCAAGATGATGGCCGTCGGCATGTCGCTGGACCAGGCCAAAGCCTTCTGTGCCGAGTTCGACGGCGCCATCAAGGTGGCGCCCGGCAACTCGGCGCGCAGCTGCACGCTGGCGGGCGATGCCCCTGCCATCGGCGCAGCCCGCGAGAGCCTCAACGAGGCGGGCACCTTTGCCCGTGTCCTGCAGGCCGACACGGCCTACCACTCCCACCACATGCTGCCTGCCGTCCAGCCGACCGGGATTCGCTCAAAAAGTGCAACATCAAGGTCCACGAGGGCCTAGGCGAGAGCTGTCCCTGGTACTCGAGTGTGTGGGGCTCCAACGGACGCATCCGCTCCTTCGCCGAGGAGCAAGAGTCCCTGCGCGGGCAGTACTAGGTCGACAACTTCACCAACACCGCCCTCTTCAGCCAGGCGGTTCAACGCGCCATTGGCGAGAGCCACGTCTTTGACCTGGCCCTCGAGGTCGGGCCGCATCCGGCGCTCAAGGGCCTGGCCTCCGAGGTCATTACCAACATGACCGGCATAGGCCTCCCGTACTCAGGCGTGCTCAAACGCGGCCAAGCGGATGTTGAGGCCTTTTCCGATGCGCTGGGCCTTCTATGGAAGAGCTTCCCGCTACAGAGCGGTCCCCCTGCCGGTTGGATATGAGGGCGTGCAGCGAGCCTTTGCGACCGGCGAGAAGACCAGCGGCCGGCCGACCGGCTATTCCGAAGGACCTGCCCACCTACCCCTTCGACCACGGCACTATCCACTGGAAGGAGCCGCGCGCTCCTGCCCTCGTCCGTACGCAGGGCAGCCCTCGCCACCAACTCCTCGGACGCGCGACCACGTTCGGTAGCGGCAAGAGGCGGGAGGTGCATTGGCGGCAGGTGCTCCGCATCTCCGAGATCCCCTGGCTTAACGGCCCAGGATTCAGGGTGAGTACCTGTTCCCTGCAACGGGCTTCGTGACCGTGGCATACGAAGCGGCCATACGCCTCGTTCCGTCCACGGAGCCCATCAGGATGATGGAGCTTCACGACGTTGACATCTCCCGCGCCCTGAACCTCCTGCCCGACTCTTCCGGCAACGAGGTCCCCTTCACCATGCGCGTCACAGGCGAGACCGATGACGCCATCACCGCGCGGTGGGCTTGCTACAATGCCTTCGTTGGTTTCGAACACGGGCAGGAACTTGGAGCTGCGCCGCCACAAGCCGATGCCCACGCTGAGGGCTTTGTGCGCATCGAACTTGGCTATCCTTCCCACGGCGTCCTGCCAAGGAGGGCAGAGCCGGCCCTGTCCTGACCCCGATCGACGTTGAGGAGCTCTACGAAACGCTTGCGGGTCTGGGCCATGGGTATACGGGCGACTTCCAGGCGACTGCGGTGCTCCGTCGCCCGAACCACGCCGTGGCCACCATGCCCGCCGGCTAGGAAGGGGCCGAGCAAATGGCTAGCCCCGAGATGAATCCAGCGTCTCTGGACACGGTCATCCACGGCCTGCTAGCCGGATACTCGTGCCCAGGCGACGGCCGCCAGCGCTCCGTATGCCTGCCCGGTCGCACCGACAGCATCCGCGTCAACATGATGGCGCTGGAGCGCGCCAACGACGGTGATGACGGGCTGCTGAAGGCTGACGCCTTCGTGACACGAGGCGACGCAAACGTCATCAGCGGCGACCTGAACGTCTTCGACCCCGCGAGCGGCCAGACGCGCGTGCAAGCCCGCGGCGTGCACATGTCGCAGCTGCCGGGCTCGCACAAGGGCGACCGCGAGCTCTACGCGCAGGAGATCTGGGAGCGCGAGGCCCAGTCGGGCATCGGGCCCGGGAAGGAGGCGCAGGTTTCGGCTGAACGGGCCGAGATTGGCAGGCTGGCCGCGCGCATGGCCCTCCATGTTCTACTGCCGCAGGGCGACCACGCAGATCAAGTCGTTCGAGGCGATGCTGATGAGCAAGAACCGAAAGGCCTTGACGAGCTGGGTATAGAAGGACTTGATTGTCAAGGCGTAGGCTGGCGAGCATCCCGAGACGGAGAAGGAGTGGATGGAGGACGCGAGCGAGGACATTCTGGACAGCGAGATCGACCGCCTCGGCGCCGCCGCGCTCGAGCGCAACCTTGCGTCCATCACCCGTGGCCTGACCCCGGCCATCAAGGTGGCCGAGAAGGGCGGCGCGCTCGCTCGCTTGTACGTGGGCAGTGTCGGCTTCGGTGAGGCTATCCAGGACGCCGCCACTCTCGTCGCTCAGCTTAGCCATAGGTACCCGGCCATGAAGATGGTCGAGGTCGGCACCTCGTTCGGTCCGGGCCTTCGCGACGCTATCCTGGAGTCTGTTGGCAAGCGCTGCTACACGTCCTGCACTGTGACCAACGCCGTTGAGCCCTCCGATGAGCACGACTCGAAGCTTCTTTACAAGCTGCTCGATATGGACAAAGATCCCCTGCGCCGGGGATCCTCCGAGGGATCGTTCGACTTGGCGATAGCGGCGACTTCATACTCAACCGTGATCAACACCGAGACGCTTGCCAACGCCCGCAAGCTCCTGCGTCCCGGCGGCTTGCTCATCGTGGCCTTAACTGGCGACTCTCTCCCCGTCCGTCTGGTCCAGCCTCTGCTCCCGGGCTCATGGATGGAGGGACGACGGGGCAGCCGCAGATCCTCAGCGTCTCGGAGTGCGACAACGTGCTCAAGCAGGTTGGTTTCTCGGGCGTCGATGCCAGCCCGACTCCATCCTTCTGCAGCATCATGTTCTCGCAGGCAGTCGGCGACGCCGTCATGGCCGTGCGCGATCCTGCTGCCGCGGCGCAGCAGTCGGAGACCGAGATCATCATCATGCATGACCCGTCTCCCAGCCCCGGCGTGGCCAAGCTGGCTTCCCAGGCGGAGACGAAGCTGGCGCAGGTGGCAACTGTCAGGACCGCCACCGGCTTCGAGGGCATCCGTGTTCCAGCCGGGGCTGTCGTCCTCAGCCTCTGCGATCTTGATACGCCAACCTGGCGCGAGATGCACAAGCGCCGCTTCCAGGGCCTGCAGGAGGCGATGCGCCAGGCCAGCGCCCTCCTGGGGATGACCGAGGGCGCCCGCGCCGGGACCACGCCTGAGAACACCATGGTCCTCGGCTGGGGTCGGTCGGCGCGCGTTGGGCGTACCACGATGAAGCTGCAAGTCCTAGATATCGAGCAGGAAGCCGACACAGTCGACCCCGACGTGGTCCTCAATCTTCTTCTCCGCCTTGCTGATGCTCGCGAGCCGAGCTAGGAAATGCTCTGGACCCTTGAGCCGGAGCTGGTGCTTAGGGACGGCGCCTTTTACGTCCCCAGAGAGTGGCCCATCGATGAGCTGAACGGGCTGGAGGACACGCGGTATAAGGATGTCACTGTGGGGGTGCCCGCAGCAAGCCCGCCCATCATACTTGATGAGCGGGGACAGCTGACAGTCGGGCGATCATACCAAGGCAGCGCGCAAGCCCAGGACTGGAGATCTTGGCAGCGTCCGTGCACAAGCTTCGTCTTCGGGACGAAGAGCAGGTCAAGAGGTTCTGTGTCTTGCGCAACTCGAAGTCTGGGGAGTCGACGCCGACGTTGACGTATCAGAAAGGCTCGGGTTTCGGGACTGATATCGTTTGGCGCTACTACAACGATGGCCAGGTCGCCAGCTACAGCCACCAAATGCACCACCTGCTGGCTGCCGCCATCGCCTAGGCTATCCTGCAGGGCGTCGAGAGCCGGGTCTGGGCACGCGGAGCCCCCGCCTGGCTCGCCAAGGAGTTGGAGCTTGTGGCCTCGCGGCGGGATGACCTCAGGCTCTATCAGACAACCAACGACGCCGAGAGGAGCGATGCGCAGATAAAGTTCCTGCACCCATTCCTCACCGAGCGCGAGCTAGCCCCGGCCAAACCCGCAGGCGTCGCCAGATTTATCTGCCTGGACGAGACGCATAATTCCAAGGCGCTCGTTGGTGTAGTCCACAACTGGCCAGCCGTCAAGGTCGAGTGCCCGGACTTGTCCCTGGACAGCCACGATTGTGTTATCTCCAAGAGTCTCAGCCAAGCCAGATTCGCTGGTCTGGTGGAAAAGGAGCTGGGCATCGGCGCCCAACTCCCCGACTCTGTAGTCGAGGGGAGCATTATCCCCGTTCAGGATATCCCCAAGACCACCCTGTCCTCGCTGCCACCGGCAGGAGTCTTTGACAGAACGACAGCCACGACTGTCACGGCAAAGCTCCTCCCGCCCAACCATGCAGGACTCTTCTCGGCCGACAAGACATACCTCCTCCTCGGTCTCGCGGGCGACTTGGGCATTTCCATCGCGAACTGGCTGTTCGACAATGGCGCCCACCACGTGGTGCCTGCCTCGCGCAACCCTGTCGTCCCCAAGGCAGTCGTCGACCACGCAGCAGCCGTCAAGGGCGCCAGCCCGCGCTTCATGGCCATTGATACCTGCAGCGCCACGTCCCTCGCAGCAGCGTGGGCAGACATCCACGAGGCCATGTTCCCCATTGCGGGGTCGTGAAAGGGGCCATGGTCATGCGCGGCCAGCTCTTCGCAGACCAGCCGTGGGCCAACTTCTCAGCCGTCATGGCGCCCAAGGTGGCGGGCACGCAGAATCTCGCGGAGCTGCTGGACCGGTCGGCAAAGCCGGGTCAGGTCGACTTTGTCATGTTCTTCTCGTCGGCCGTCGGCGTCGCTGGCAACGCCGGGCAGATGGCGTACGGCGCTTCCAACTGGTACACGCAAGGGGCGGCCAGCGAGCTGCGGCGGCGCGGCACGCCGGCGTGCGTGGTGCACATCGGGCACGTCAGCGGGCTCGGCTTCGTGCACCGGCACGAGCAGCGCAAGAAGATCGAGGAAGCGCTGCACGTGCTGATGGCGGCCGTCAGCGAGACGGACCTGCTCGACACGCTGGCCGAGGCCATCGTGGGCAGGCGGCCGGGCGGCGCGGTGGCACGGCCGAGACTATCGCGGGCATCCGTGGCGACATCTGCGAGTACACGTGGCGCGAGCAGCCGCGCCTGTGGCACTACCTGCAGTCGGACGACGGCGGCGACGTGGACCAAGACTGCGGAAACGCGTCGCTCAAGGCGCAGCTCGCTGCTGCCGTGGGCGACCAGGAGGCGTGCCTCGAGCTGCTGCTCAAGAGCTTTGGGGCGGCCCTGCGCGCCATGCTGCACATGAAGTCTGAGGATCTCGACAGCAACATTCCCACTGCCAGCCTCGGCATTGACTCTCTCGTGGCCGTCAAGATCAGGAGTGGCTTATGCACCGCGTCGGGGTTGAGGTGTCGGTGCTAAAGGTCATGTCGGCAAACACGGCCTTGGTGGAACTGTGCAAGGATGTTTTGGCCGGGTGACGGAAGCGGATCGAAGCTTGATTCTGGGTTTCTATGTCGTTTTTGTTCATCGCTATGTCCGTCTTTCCTTGCCTTTCTGTTCTTCTTTCCTTGCGTTCATGAGTTGCTCTTTGCGATGATGTCAATGCCAGATGAAAGATTCCAGCGTGTATACCTCGCAAGTCCCGTGCTTCCAATTTCGCAAACAGGAAAGCATCGCATACCGCCAACTCCAGACCAACGATGATGGTAGTCCCTCGGGTAGATCCTAGAACGCCTCCAAACTCTCCATCCGCGCTTGTAGTTCCGAGATGGTCCTTCGTAGCTTTTGATGATCCGCAGGCATTGCCCGCACCAGCGCCTGCGCCAATCTCGGGATGCCCGTCATATCGGGCACCTCGTCCCCTCCCTGCCCTGCAAGCACCAGGTCCAGGTCCAGGCCGCCCGCGCCGCCGCCGCCGCCGCCGTACGCGCTGGCCGTGGAGAACGCCGAGGCGGGGCTCGCCGGCCTCGTCGGGAAGAGGCACCGGTCCAGGCGGTTGATCAGGTGCACCAGCAGCTGCAGCACCATGGTGAACTGCGCCGTTGACGGGGTTCCGTCTCGGTGGAGCGGCGACGAGACGGAGGCGCCCGGCGGTTGCTTCCCGTCAGCGACGGACTCGACAAAGCGCTTGATGGACTCGCATATGGCGCAGAAGAAGGCCAGCAGGTGCTGGTGGCAGGCCAGCGTCGTCAGCACCAGGCCGCCGTTGGCAGACCGCGCCACCGCCGCCTCCAGATCGTCCCCGTCGCTGCTATTGCTGCCGGTGCTGCAGCTGTAGGCGATGCTGCTGCTGCTGCTGTTGGGTGGGGGCGCCATGGCCACGACGCTGTTGATGACGCGCACCAGTGTCTTAGTGCCCTCAAACGCTTCGTTGACTAGGACGCTCGACACCGTCGGCGGCGCGCTTCTGGGCTGCTGCAGACGTCGTATGGCCAAGACGGCCTGCGCGCTGACGGATGTCGCCTGCGACATCAACCCCTGGAGCGAGTCGGCCCACGGCACGGCCTCGCCGTCACAGGTTTCGGGCTTGGGCGAGGCTAGGGACGGCGGCGACGGGACCCCGCCCCACCACTGCGCCTCTCCCGGCAGGCCGCCGCCGCCAGTGGTCATGTCCAGGTCGAGGCTGATGTGGTCCACGGAACCCCGCGCCTGTGAGGCACCTATAGCCAGGGGCATGGCGGGAGAGAAGACGGCCATCTGGTCCCAGTTGAAGCTGTCAATGTCTAGCTGATATGGACTTACGTCCTCGTCGACCGAGTCGAACGGTGTGGGATACGTGTCGGCGGCGGACTGCAGACTCTGCCCGACGGCCGTAACGCCGGAGCCCGCGGTCGACCCGAGCCGCCGGGTCCTCAGTCGCACTATAGCAGCACACTCGCATCAGCGTCACGGGTGGCGGCAGGGAGGGAGGGTCAGGTGCGAAGAGGAGGATGCCGGGTCCGAAGGCTCGTACGGCTGTAGACGCAGGCTGTGGCCGCCTTTACGCATCTCAAACACTTGGGGATGGGCTGGCCCGGGGAGAGCTTCTGCATCGCCTCCGAGTCGCGGAGACAGCGCACTTTCTGCTGCCGACATCGCTCGCAGGAATGGCGGTGGGACATTGCGGTCGCACTGGGGGAAGGAAATGATCGCGGATCGCTCGGGATGGAACGTGGAGCGAACGATGAAACCCAAGCGAGAGATTCGTTTCTGCTGTGGCAGGGCAATCGATAAATATGCCACCCAACCACCTCGCTGGCTTCCTGTAAGCTCCTGGATATTGTCTCACCTGCTGCTGGCCGACGGCGATTAGATACGGCTGGCACAGGAGCTAACCATCTTTTCTTTTTCTCCGCCCCATGTCGGTACGTGGCATCTGACGATGTGATTCAGAAACGGCAATGCGGCACAGGCTCATGGTGCCGCGGGATGGGTGTGCCACCTGCTCATAAGGCATCCATTGATGGGTGTCGGCTGAAATAGAGGAAGGTGCTTTGAGGTGATAAGGCGCTCTGCTGCCGGCTGTACAACCCCAGCCCCACGTTCCTTAACACTCCAAGCATCCACCCAAGAACTCTTGCTTATGGGTCAGGCCACGCGCATTCGAGGACGAAACCACCAGACGCGAGCTGAGCCGCATGCACAAGACGTCGCCTAGCCAAGGCAGCATCAATAGCTACCGCCATGGAGACAAGTAGACCTCGCCCAGCCCGTATTATGTCGTCTTCCTCCTGCCATTTGATGCTGCCATCCAGGGGACTGACGACCCCACCTCCTTGTGGTGTCACCGCTGGCCGCACCTCTGCCAACAACCAATTCTCGCTTCTACGGGTGGACCAGTGACCATGCATCCCACGAATCTCCGCTCTATCTCCGTCTTGCCGTACACGCCGCCGCTGACGTGAGCGGGCGGGCGGGGAAGACGTTATCGAGCAACACCCATTGCGAGATGTTTGAGTGTGGGGACAGCCCACGCCGCGCGCCGACGCGGTCGCAGAGGACCGGACGTTGGCATACGGTCGATACATGCGGAATGGTGGGGCCGCAGAGGTTATGGCGCCCGGCCCGGGTGCCGTCGCGGTATCTACTAGACCCTTGGAAGGCTCAATAGCCGCGGAGGCCGCCAACAAGCAGTCAGTCGCCTGCGGGCCCCGTAAGGCAGGCACCTAGGGAAGAGGGAGACGTCGAGTGGCAATAGGGAGTGAGCCGCGCCAATCACTAGGCGCTTCTGGGTGACCCCGTCGCACCAGAGAACGCAAGCGATCAGCTCCTCGTTCGGCGAGCTGCCCTGGCCGAATCGGGGTTTGCCAAGACCTGCAGGGCTGCTGACAGCACACCCTCCCCAGGGACAAATCCGGCGGCGGAGCTGAGTTTTCTCAGGTTGCGCACACCCTCATGGGTGACAGCCCTCGGCCGCGATCGGGTCTGATCTGCTGTCCGAGGCCGGATTCCAAGGCGCCACGTACAGATAGGGCAGGACCCTTGACGCCGTCCCTCCCACAGCCGAGGATCTCGGCTGCACGAGCGCCAAAAGGGGACCATGACGTTACCGGGACGCGCTCCCGACATCGGTCTTCCGCTTGAGGACGGTGGCGTCTGCGCATCGTTGGCACAGCTGGTACTGCTAAGTTATGTTAAATCTGCTCAGGCTGGCGTTGGACTCGCGCAGCCGTGCATTAGCCGCATGCGGGGGAGAGGCTTCCCGTCGTTAGACCATGATCGCCTTTGACGTTGATATGGAGCCAGCGGCGGCATAACGTATCCGGCGGCCTATAGCTCGCGCCGGAGCCCAGAAGAAACGCGGCAGCGGCCCGACTCCTGGCCGCTAACTTCCTTCGCCCACCGGCCTTAAATTGGATGAGAGTGGCGGCAAATACGGCCCGCGGTACTTCCGGCTTATCTCAACCACCCCCGGCCGTCTTAGAAGAGCCACATTGGTCCCGCTAAATGCAACCCCCCCGGCACGACCGTCCGTCCGATTCTTCCACGCCCGCTCGCAGCGGCACAGTGTATCTACTGCTCGCTTGGCTGTCGAGGCTCACCGTCAAACTACTTTAACTGCCCTTTCCCAGCCCGGCAGACATAATATATGCGCCGACGGCGTGATATTCGTGCCGAAAATGGGGCTCGAGTTGCGCCGCGCCCAGCCTTGGACGGGCCCCTGTTGCCAAGGCCAAATGACAGCTCGCAATGTAACCGGATCCCAACCCCGGCTCATCTGGATGGGACACCCGGATCGAGCATAAGCATATCTAGCACGACAACACCCATCACGGGCGCACGTCAAGCTGCAGGGTCCTCCTGTCACCTTGCCGTTTTCCGCCTATCAACGTCGTTCATACGTTAGCTATCATCTTGGCAGCCTGCATCCCACCCTTACGAATTAGCATGGAGATGTCTCCACTTGGCCAGCCAGATGATAGCAGACACCAAAGGTCCACCCCGACCCGACGCAGTCGCTAGAGCCCAGCCGTTAACATGCGAATGATGCTGTCACAAGCTGCCGCTGCCGTATAGGGTGCACCATCCCGCTACGCATGCCCAAGGTCGGGTAGAGCACCCTCCCTGCATGGGTTATCGCCTCATCGACGCAGCGCGCAACTCCAGCCGGAACACACGCTGTTCTCGATACGTTGTACGATTTTTTTTGCTGGCCTGTTTTAGTAACGGGGCGCATATGAAAGGCCGCAATTGCCTCGCCTTTCGCTCCGCTGATGGTGCACTTCCTTCCAAACCCGGCGATTTACCCTGGGCTGTTATGGAATGCAGGGTACCCCATGATCGCAAATGGGAATCCGGCCCTACGTTTTAGTGTTCAATGGGCAAAAGCCGCCCTATCTTCATCGACCCAAGGGTCTCGCCGCGTGGTAGACGGGTATTGCACCCGCAAAGGCCGTGCCCGCTGGCACGTCAGCTCTCCCATTTACCGATGCAGGGTGATAACAGATTTATTGTCGGTCGTCAAGGGCGGCACTCGTCCCGACAGCGCGCGCAGTTATCGGTGATCGACAACAGCCGCCGAGATACTCGGACTTTAGGCGCATGACATAGTCATCCCTGGGGCCATAAGCATCATGGGCCACCCTGCGCCCCTCCTCCGAGGAAGATTGTGTGCTGGCACGGGAGCGTCCTCACCGGCGGCCGCTGACTGGTCGCGACAAGGCGGCCGTCTCGTGGGCCGGCAACGTCTGCGGCTCCCGCGTCGCCGTCGGTGGTGTGAAGCCATGCCGGGTCACGATGGGTCCTCTTCGGGCCATGCGGACCTAGACCGTTGTGGAAAGGGCCAAGGGTCCTTTGTCTGCTTTCGCGGCCGGGGTGGACTGGTGCTATTTGCGCAATGGATCAATGTTACCCAGATATATAGGCTTCATGTACAGATTTGCATAGACACAAACGGCTAAACAGCCAGAAATCCCAATGCCGGAGCTAACCAAGCCAGGGGTATCGCCATCCGGAGTATCCACAAGGCATAAGCGTAAGCAAAGCGCAAAAGCAAATATACAGGAATGGAAAGTGATACACAAAGAAAGAAAATCAAAAGCGACCAAGGAAAACACGATAACAAAATGAGAAAACCAGGCAACAGGAGAAAAGGAGAGACAAAACGAAACCAGTGAGAACAGAAGAGAGCAAAAAAGCAGAAACAAGAAGAAAATGAAAAAAAGGATAAAAACTCAGTGGATAGGGAATGTGCAGAAACAAGCAAGGGGAAGAGGGTAAAGAAGAGAAATCAAGAAGAAGAAGAAAAACAAGGAAAAGGGAGAAAGAACAATAGGAAAAAATCACCGTCATAACCCGCTCAAACCAGCACTCCATCCCAAACTCCAGCTGCACGAAGACAGCATGCGCTATGCAAAAGACCCAAAGGAGAAGATGACAGCAAACAAAGCAAAAGGAGGAGAGAAAACCAAATCGTGGCTAGGTTTGGTAGCGTCTCGAGATGCCCAGCAAAACTAGAGCGGCTCGCCGCCGCCCGGGGGCTGACCCGGGCCGCTGGCGCAACTCCTAGATCTGCTCCGGCTCGTCGCGCCCGAGGAGCTTGCCGAACTTGCTGGTGACGCTGGTTATCTTGTCGATTTGCTTCTTGGCCTGCACGACCTTGCCGATGACATTCTTGGCCTCGCCGACGACGTTGGGGTCGCGCACAGCAAGGATCTTGTTGACCTTGTTGACCTTGCCGTAGATCTCCTTGGCCTTGACGGAACCGTCGAAAACCTTCATGCCCCAATCGACAAGCTTGGGATCACGCCCGAAGACCTTCTTGACCTTGTTGTGCATGCGGTTCATCCTGTCGTAGTCCTCCTTGGCTTGGATGGCATCGTTGACCATCTTCTTGCCCTGATCGACGAGCTTGGGGTCACGGGCAACGACTTTGTGAACCTTGTTAGCCACGCGGCGGGCGCTGTCGTAGCCCTTCTTTCCCTGGCCGGCGATCTTTTTCCCTTGGTCGATAATCTTTTTCCCCTGGTCGACGAGCTTGGGATCGCGGGCAACAACCTTGTGGACTTTGTTGGCCACGTGGCGGATGCTGTCGTAGCCCTTCTTTCCCTGGCCGGCAATCTTCTTTCCTTGGTCGACGAGCTTGGGGTCACGGGCAATGACTTTGTGGACTTTGTTAGCCACATGGCGGGCGCTGTCGTATCCCTTCTTTCCCTGGCCCGCAATCTTCTTGCCCTGGCCAAGCACCTTCTTGCCCTGGTCGACGAGCTTGGGATCACGGGCAATGACCTTGTGGACCTTGTCAGCCACGTGGCGAACACTGTCATAGCCCTTCTTTCCTTGGCCGACAATCTTCTTTCCCTGACCGACAATCTCCTTTCCCTGGCCGGCAATCTTCTTCCCGTGGTCGACGAGCTTGGGATCACGGGCAATGACCTTGTGGACTTTGTTGGCCACATGGTGGATGCTGTCATAGCCCTTCTTGCCCTGGTTGGCAATCTTCTTCCCGTGGTCGACAAGGTTGGGGTCGCGGGGTCCGAGGAGATTGTTGACTTTGTTGGCCATGCGGTTCATCCTGTCGTAGTCCTTCTTGGCCTGGATTACATCGCCGACGACCTGCTTGCCCTTGTCGAGAAGGTTGCTAGGGTCGCGCTGCTGCAGCTCGGCGCCGGTCGACGCGATGGGCGTTGCGGCGACCTGGAGGACGAGGAGGGCGAGGAGCCCCTGGCCGAAGGAGTTGAGGAAGAACTGCATTTTGTCGGGTGCGGTGTGACGAGGAGGAGGATAGAAGAGTGGTGTGGGTGGCGTGGGTGAGAGAGGAGAGAGGGTGGTGAGGGTGAGGGATAGAGGAGAGATGGAGCGAATTGAGAGCGATGCCTACCCTCAATATATAAGAATGGTGCTCTATCTGACGTTGCCACGATGCATAGCGATACCAAGCAGCGTTGATGCCCGTTTTGGCAAACGAATGAGGCTCTTCCATGCTGGCCTCGGCTCGCCGGCAGTGGTCGTCCCCAAATAGAGCGAGTGTGGGTCGCGAGGCTATTTCGGGATGGTGGCTAAAACTTGGCAGTATTCGCGGGGAAAGCCCACTGGGCTGTGCCGTTTCCCGTTTGGGATTTGGGTCTGGTGCATGAATGGAAGGAGTCCCATGTCCAAAGCCAGCGATCAACCTAGTCGGTGATTAATCGCATGAATTGGGTAGGGTTAGACGGTGCCAGCTTCTAGTGGTTAATTTTCTCGCGCATCCGCCGCCGCTTGTTAACGACTGTCACGACTGGATTGGTAGGTATGGACATGCCTAGAGGCGCGTTGCGACGCGAGGTTAAGGTAGGGTTGTGACCACCTGGACGACAGAAGAGATCGCGGGGAGCCTGTGCTTAACTTAGACGAGCCATCAATGCTCCTTCCCCACGTGCTTAATAACGCCAGGGCACCCTTGTGCGATCGAACGCCAGCCAGGCAATTTTTAGCAGAACAGCACCCCTGGACCACCCCGAATCTCGATCCATCCTGGGGATTCAGCAAGGCACGCAGAGCCATGGGCTGGGCTTGTAATCTTATGTAATGGCCGGTGCCATTCGGGATAGCGCTAGTCATACTCGTTGAGGGACACGCACACGGGACCTAGCAGATTGACGAGCTGTCTGGGACGTTTGATTTGCGGGCGGGGCATCGTCCCCGACGACCACTGCTCCTTGCAGTGTCATCCTCGTGTCTCTCTAATAATGGCAATCAGATTTCGAGGGGCTGGTCACATTCGTTGAGGATACAATTCGTGGTTGGAGCACTGGGTAAGGGCCAGGAACAAACGCCGTAGACATTTAGATCGAGACAAGCTCGGGCACATGCCCGAATCAGATGGGGTGGGACCGCCGGGTATGCGTACATCCAAGTAGACAGAGGCCGCTAGGTAAGTAGGTAAGTAGGTGGGTAGGTACCCAACCGTTGCGTTCGGGCCTATGCGCCGACTTGAGCAGATTCTAGGCGCTCTGGGCGTCCCCTTGATGCTGCCGGAAAATCGGCGGAGGGCGCGGATAAGGCCGGAATGCGGCGATGCCAACGTGTTCTCGCAAGCACAGCGCTACACCTCACAAGGAACACCACCACCGCCCGGCCGACATGTAGTATGCACCATTAAACTCGGGCAACAAGACATACACATAGGATTTCCGCCCTGACCAGCAGCCGCGAATACCTATGACATGCCCTCGAAATGGACAGGGCGGAGGGGAAGGCTAGGCAGGAGCTTCCAGACGCATCACCACGAAATCGCTTGGAGGATCTGAAGCCCGCTCGAGCTGCTACAACGAATGCTGTATGGGCGTATCTACTCGGCCTAATTTTCTCTGAAGAAATTGACTATTCAAGCGACGAAGACGGCCGAAAGTGCCAGTAAGGCGCCCTGCTAGTAACGGCTCCCGGCGGAGGTGGTGCCGGGCGCTGGGCCAGTGGAAGCCGGGCCAGGGGAAGGTTGCTGGGCACCTGCCGGTACGGCGACAACCTTCAAATGCAGTCACGCCCTGGTATATCCCCTCACTCGCCGAGGAAGCTGGTCGGATTGGCCATGGCCTCGGCCACCCGGACGGCGCAGGGGAGGACGCGTGGCTGCGTGTTACAAGACACGGCGACGGCCCTGCAATTGAGGAATGCGCAAGATCGGCTTTTGTAGGATTGGAGCCGCGGGCTGTCTTGCCGACTGCTGAAGTGGGAGATGGGGTAGATCATCGCAACGAGAAGTCACCTCTGCTGCGTAACACCACCATCTCGCAGGCGAACCGCCAGCTGCCACCCACCTGGACACCGCCGGCCGACGATTTGAAGGCGGCGCCGCCGACAGGGCCGTATTTAAAACCATGGGTGATGATTCCGGCGCCGGGGATTCACTTGAGCGCGTAGGCCGGCTCTATTCTTCCAATTGGCGCCGATTTGGGGTGCGTGAAGGTTTTCACCCGGAATATCCAGCCACGGCAGGACCCCCGTGATCGTCAAGGCAGCGAATGCCAGAAGGATCGAGCAGAGGGTCAAAATTGCGGGAGGTCTTCCGACAAAAGCACGAGCAACCGAGCACGGGTATTGAAAGCCTGGAGACACGCGCCAGGTAGCTTCGACCGTCTCTCCGAAGGGCGGCACTGTTCTTTGTGAAAGTGGCAAGGGCCTGCTGGCCGGAGCTGTCAGTGACCTTCACCACGGAGATTTGAACCCGCTCCAAGACAGCGAGTCACAGTCGCCTAGAATTTCTCAGCCCTAGGCAAAAGCATACGGATGAAGAAATGTATCGGCATGGTTTCAACATCCCATCAGCGTGGCGCAAGGCCTGCATTTTGGCGTCTAAGGAGTGATGAATTAATACGACCTGCTAGACTGGTCGTTCTGTGGGACTGGTCGACTACCTGCTATTCCCCTGCCATCTTCCCTGCGAGTCCAGTTGTGCACCTTCTGTACCTCCTCCTAGATCCCGCGCGCCGATTAAGCACCTCATTCCCTCCCATATCTGGTTTCACCAGCATGGCGAAAAAAAGCATCCAGTTGGACGCCCTGGTTTAGTCATGAGCGTCCTCCTCCCACTCGGCAAAGGCATGGCCCGCCAACGAAGGTGCCCACTCCTCCCTCGGGGCTACGGTAGGCCCTCCCGACAGCGTCAGGAGGGTCTCCGACACGCACCTGGAAGGCGCGATGCCGTCCTGCATCGGACCGAGCTCGAGCGCGATGTTCATGCCCCAAGAAGCCGCGTACACCGAGCTCGCAGCCGGGTGAGGGTAGTCAATGTGCATCAGGTGGATCTTGTCGATCCGGTGGTAGCGGAACAGCTGCGGGTAGTCGGCCAGTAGCATGTGAGTCCGGGCCACGTGCGGCTGGGCCGACATGAAGTCGAACGCCTCCCTCTCCAGCCCGCCGGGGGCGGCGTCGTGGTGCAGCGTCAGCCGCTCAGTCCTTGGGCAAGGCGCAAGGCCATAAACGCCAGGGACCGTGTCGAAGACGATGTCCATGGCGTCCGTGGTGCACAGTCGCAGGCCTCGGCTGGAGACTTGGGGGTACCGGAGGACGTCCTCCATCACCACGAGCTTGAGCGGCTTTCGCGGGAGCTGGTCCTCGTGGCCGCGCGCGCGCGCCCAGGTGAAGGCGATCAGGTCGGACATCCTTACGTCCTCGCCTAGCCGGGAAAACCTGCTCGAGTGCATCTGGTTGACAATCAGGTTGCCCCCGTCCGGGTCGTGAGTGACGCCGAGGACGTGATACTCGCCAAAGTGCGTTGTCGTTACGTCCCATTTCGTTCCGGGTCTCAGCCCTCGCGTCGTGGGGAGGTCTTCCAGGGGGTGCTGGCCGAGGCGCCATTTGACAACCTCCTTGCAGAGGGAGGTATTTGTGAAGAAACCGAGCTCTTCCAGGTCTGGAAAGGGTCTAGGATGATTCGCACAAGGTTAGATATTTTCTGCGCGGCGTGCCCGCATGTCTCGCAGCGGGAGGATGAATGGATCTACTTGTCCTCAGCATTGAGCGCAGACTCTGTTCTCTGCGCTATCTGCCTTCCATATTCCACCACCGCCGGGTCGAAGGGAGGATACTCGGTTGATGACATCCTGCCGTAGACGGCCCGAGGCAGGCTGTGTGTTCAGGACCTCTTTCTCTGCTGGAGCTGCTGGTAAAATGCTGAGCGCCGAGGACCCAGTAGCGTGGAACAATTTAAGCAAACGCAGGGGAGTGTCCTGTGGCACGGACATTGCTTGTAACTCGTTGCTCTTCATTTCTTTCTGGCAAGTTGTACCTCGACTGATCACTTCGGCGCTGACTCCCCAGTTACTCACCCGTCACTTGTCGATGAGACGGCAACCATCGGGAGAATGGAACCTGGTCACCCGTGCGCCCACCGTACAACATCAATTTTAGAGGCATCACTAGTATCTTGTAGAGGAGGGAATGCCCGTCCGGCTCGTCTGTCGACCAATGTTAGAGCATTACAGTCTTAATTGGAAGTAGGTGCTTGTCTCACCAGGCGATTCGCTGCTACAGGTGAAGCCGACCCCAAGGGCGCAGAGGCCAATACGTGCTCATCATACCAATGCAAAACCGAAAGCCACGCAATCACAGCCATAACGGCAAGGCTGCCGACTGGTATAACAGAACAACGATAAGATAAAATAAACAAAACAAACAAAACCGAATAATTCACCACACATGTGCCAATCCAAGCCAACACTAAGCCCAAACCCCGAGCTCGAAATCAGCCCAGGAGAAATTGTTGCGCCAGATATATAAAACGGCCATGTCAAGGCTGCGCGCGTTTTACTCGTCCCGGGCCACCTCCTGGGCGTACTCCTCGGCGGCCTCATCGATGTCGCGGGTATCGAGCGTAGCAAACTCATCGGCGCTCTCGTCGAGGTCGCAGCGACTTTTGGAGCCGGGCTTGTTGGAGCCGCCGCCATTGGGCTTTCCGAAAAGTTTATCCTTAGCTCGCCGGCCTTCTCCTTGGCACGGCTGCCCCTATCGTGGGCCCCGTATCTCAGGTCGGCGACCTTGGCTTGAACCTTCTCCTTGGCGCGACTGCCCTTATCATAGGCCGCGTATCTCAAGTTGGCGGCTTTCTCTTTGCCCATCTGCTTTAGGTCGGCCAGGGTACGGGCTTCAAGCCCAGCGGACTCGCCAATGGGGTTAATGCCACGGGCCGCAACCTCGCCGTACTGGTTGCCCACCACGGCGGCGGGGGCGGCGGCGGCCAGGAGTACGATGACGGCCATAACGGCGACGAGGGCTTTGGTAAGATGCATTGTGGCGGCTTGTTTGTTAGAAAAAAAGATGGAAAATGGAAAGGAAACAAGGAACAAAAAGGAAAGATAAGAAGGAAACGAATACACGAAAGGAGAAAGGCTTGGTGGTAGAGAAGAAGAGAGAAGAAAGGAAAAGGGAGGCTAGAACGGTTGGGTTGGCATCTTTTATATCCAGATATAACGGGCAGTTTGGATTTCCTGACTGCCCCAGTCAAGCCTCCCCGGAGTTTATTTTGGCAGCCTATTTTTTGGACAAAGCGAGAAGCTTGTTAACCGGTCATTATCGACTGTGAGTTTTAGCACGGGACGCTACCTGAAAGGAAGATGATACCCTAAAAAAGGCCCTTTCCCCACATCGCTAGGCATGCTGTTACCTAAGAAAGCAGTTGCAACGCATTGCTTCTGTGCAAATACATATTTCTTGACGCGGAGACGGCCAAGCAAACGCCAAATTCTCGGACCCCATCCGCTGGGCAACCTCCATCGCCGGGGTTTGGGGGTATTCGAGAAGCAATTCGGTGATGCTTTTAAATAGGGCTCTGTCTTGCCAGGTTGACGTATAACGTCGTGCCCTCCGGCCTCCGGACACAGTGTCCTGTGAGTGGTGAAGGTTTCCTTCGCCAGGGAAGTAGCCAGGCCACCGCCACGCTCGGCCGCTGGAAAGTTGGCGCAAGCTCGTTTGTGTCAGCGTAGTTGCTGTGCAAGATCATGGGCTTGTGGAAGGCTTGATGTTTTCGGCGGGTTCCAACCGTGGCGCCATGCGACAGATAGTAGGGCTGAGCACGGTTCAGATTTCTGTCGGTGAGATTTCTATTTTTTTTTTGTATAGGTCACAGCCGCTTAATCCTATTGCACGATTCCATCTCTACTGGTCCGCATGAGGGCTAGACCGTTTAGCCCTGCCATGCGCAGGTGTGCCTCCAGCTCTGCCTCGAGGCCCAAGAGGCGCCGCACTGCTTCCGGATTCCCCGTCTTGGCGGCTGGAATCCGTATTTGCCTCATTGAATGGACCATGTCATCATCCGTGTTCGCAGCCCTGTCCTTGCCAAACGGGCGGGTGCGTTGTGATCTCTGCAAAGCAGCAGAAAAGTTATGTCCCCCCGGCCCTCAATAGAAACGACCAACCGCAGAGGCTGGGGGAATTTTTCCAGCCCTCGAAATACCCGAAACGGACGGATGAAGAGAGTTTAGCCCCCTAGCAGGCAGTGGTGTTATCCTAAACGCTACATCCGCGGTGCTCACAAGTTAAACCGGGCCCGACGCCGTGGTCGTAAAGTAGCACGGTATCCAAAAATTAAATGAGAGCTGGCACCACCACACGTGGCGGTGCAACTGTGGAGGATATGGGTAGTTTCATAGCCTTACTAAATACTACTTTCACGCCAAGTGGCGTGGGCTCATTGCATTTGCTCGGGGCATGGAGGCTGGTTTGCAGGGTACTCGGAGGCTCGGCCGCGACGCCTGTCTTCAGGGCCATCCTCTGAACCCATTCGGCGCCGCTATGGGATGGCCGATTTACCGGTGAACCCGGGCGCAAGTCTTACTCGAAGCCGAGAGTTTAAAAGTAAACGTGATTACCCGGGCGGAGGTACTGGCACTCGGGTAACTGGTCCTAGGGTGCTGCGATGCGTGCGGCTGCATGTTACGGAGGTGGCAAGGACCTTGGGCACTCATTCGCAGAGTTCTTCTGATTGCGTCACAGCAGCCCCAGAAGCGGAAGCAGAGTGATCGGACACGGAAAATCTCCTGCTGCCGACAAACCCCGTCCCGGCTAGAAGAGCATATCTCCAGCCTCAGATGCGGGACCATGAGGTAGGTGGGCGAGCGGGGGCTGCGTGTCTTGGCTAAATCGAAGATGCCGGCACAATGCCCATGGCTAGATTGGATGCGTACGCAAGCGGTATATCACACGGGCATATCAGGAAGGGAAGCTATGTTTCCTTGGAGATCCTCGTCGCCCAATTAAAATGTTTTCCTTTCTCCCCGAAAATTTACAACTGCCGCGCGAGGTCGTCGCCGGAGCTTCCCCGCACAGGAGCCATGTAGATGTCCATATTGCGCCAGGTCTAGTCGGCTTTATCCAGCGACCTGCCTAGGCAGACGTGTGTATTTATATCCAATACCGCGCTCCTCGGCAGAGAGCAGGCGGTGATCCCGCCAGGAAGCGCTACGAATTAGTTAGTGCGCTCTGCGACTCGACCTTCTCCCCCAACGGAATCACGACTCCCGAACCAACACAATGCTCCGCCGCATTCCCCTCCTCCTGGCCGTCCTGGCCCCTCACCAGGCCATAGCAGCCGACTGCACGCGCGAGTACCTCCGATCCGCGGTCGACAGCTACGTGGCGGCGCAAAAGGCGGGCAACGCCTCGTTCGCCGCGTCCGCCGCGTCCACGTACACCGAGAACAACAAGAAGCAGCCGCAGCCGATCCTGGGCAAGGCGCTGAAGGTCGACTTCACGCGCAGCATCCTCGACACCACCGCTTGCGCCACCTACACCGAGGTGATCGTGACGGATTCCTCGCACCCGTACGTCATCGGGTCCCAGATCCACTGGGCCGTGCCTGGCGGTAGTGGAGCTGCAGCGGCCGGGACGCCGACAAAGATCGAAACGCTGGTCTCGGACAACGACGACTGGTTCTTCAACGCCACGGCCACGCTCTACTACTCGAGCCGCGAGAACTGGGACCCCATCCCGGAGGCGCAGCGGGACTCGCGCGCCACCATCAAGGCGGCGGGCGACGCGTACTGCGACGTGTTCAGCGACAAGAGCGTCAAGGTGCCCTGGGGAACGCCGTGCCAGCGCCTCGAGGGCGGCATGTACTTTGGCCGCGGCCTGCCGACCGACACGTGCAACGTCGGCGTGCCGAGCGGCGTCGCGCTCACCAACCGGCGCTACGTCGTCGACGAGGTCATGGGCACCGTCAGCATCTTTTTGACCTTTGGCGGCTCCCTGCCCGACAGCCACGAGTTCCGGGTCGAGAAGGGCAAGCTGCGCTTTGTACACACCATCACGGTGACCGGGCGGAATTAGGAAGGGCTGGGCACACTGGCAGTGGATCGGGGTGCAGTCCGCCTACGCGCTGTGGGCTGTGGGCTGTGGCGAGGTGTGATTCTCAAGACCAGTAAATAAGATCAGACTATCCTTCGAGGAAACGCCAGGCTAGTATAAAGAAACAAAAGCGATCGTCTGGAGAGTTTCGCTGCCACCCGGGAGTGCTGCTACCGAGCTCAAGCATTTTGAGACCTTGGCCACCAAAGCCTGCCGTCACTCCTTGCAGCGTCGCTGCCGCTCCTCCGGCCGCGGCCACCGACGACCCCGGAGTCGTCGGGTGGCAAGTGGCCATCGTCACCCTCGCTCCTCGACGACCTTGCGTCATCGTAGCTCACCGTGACAATGTCGGTCCGTACTATCTGACCTCTGGGAGGCGTCATGACGGGAAGCGCGATGCTGTCGGCACTATCGCCGTTATTGCCTATCGTGCTCCCAACCCTCGGCGTGATTCCCGCGCCTGCCTGGCTGGTTATAGTCAGCACTCTAGCGCCGGCAGATCCCTTGTGCTGGTGCTGGTGGAAGCCCGGGCCTAGCGCGACTGTGGTTCCCGGAGTCGTCACGGCCCTGCCGAGCTGCAGTATGCTCTCCTGACTTGTCGACTTGTTGGAGCTCTTGGTGCCCAAGTCCGCAGTGCCCATTTGTGGCGCTGTGTCGCTGCGTTTAATGAATCGTTTCGGGTTCTTGACGGCGCCGGCGTAGTAGTGAGGGGCGGGCGGAGGTGTTTGCCTGTGCTCGGCGGCGGCCGCCACGGCGGTAAAGCGGATACTGCTCCCGCGCTTTGGATGGACCGGGCTGATAGCCAATTCATGATCGTCGACAGCCGTCGGAGAGCCCTTGTTCCAGGACTGTCGGGCACCCGAGCGGCCCAGAGTGTAGGCCTTGTCGCCATGGTGCGCATGGTAGCCACCCCCATAGTCTGGGCGGCTTGGGTCGCTCTGACCACCGAGAAGGCGTCGGCCGAAAATCCGATCGACGAGGGGCCGGAGGACGGGAATGCAAGTCGCCATGATTAGAGTATTGCTCTCGACGCTAGCTTACGCGTTAGCTTGCCTCGGTGGCATACAGCAGGGGGCTGAGTGGGCCTACTTTGTCCAAGCGACAAGTTCTGCCGTGTCATCTATGGCCGCCAGGTGACAGTCAATGTCCGCCCATCAGTCGGAATTGCATCGTAGAAGCTTGTCTCACAAGTATAATCTCTGCTTCCCAATGCCGGGAGGAAAGTGCACTTATAGATAGCGACTATGGCGGCGCTGTGATCCGAGACCGGTCAGAAAGCCCGGTGGGAGCGAGAGTGGAAGCAATCGCACGCTAGCTTACAAGACGCCAAGACCAAGCGCTATGCTTAGCGCCGCTTTCTTCCTCCATGATAGGCTTTGAAGCCTGAAGAGAACGATGGTTGGGTAGATGGCAAGGTACATGTCGACGAAAGCGGAGTAGGCTTCCAGGCCAATGTGTCAGTGGTGCCACGCGAAAGCCACGCGGAAGCAGCGCGTGGTTTGTTCTCATAGGCCATGCTCACCTCCGGCAAAGTATGCAGTGTACAGGTTCACCCGGGGGTCCCAACAACTCTTGTCGGTCTTCTTGATGCTTTTGTCCCATAGGGCCGACACGGGGTTGCACTGCGCAAACTCGACGAGGATGTTTGTGCACAACACCAGGAAGCACGAGCCGGCAAGTGCCCACAGAAATCTTTTGTGAATACGGCTCGGGTTCATAAGACGTGTGAGAAGCGCCACGATGGCGAGCTTGGGGAAGGCGAACGACAGAAGGCTAGGCACGAAGCCAGTCATGACGAAGAAGATGGCATCGTGGAGCTGCTGCTGCGTTAGTGCACGTACGTGTCGGCCGGCCCCCTTGAGGTTGGCAACGACGGAGAAGCCGGCGGCCACCCAGGTGCAAGCCATGGAGACCACGATGAGCCAGTCGTCGAGGTGCGCGGCGCGCAGGACACGCGCCCGGGTGTAGAGGCGCGCGATGACGAAAAGTGTCGTGATGGATGTCAGGGATAAGATTGTGACGATGATGCCCGGTCCCTTGTCCTGGGCGGCAATATCTGCCGGCAGAGGCTCGTTGTCGTCGACGTGGTCGACGTTTGCTGCGCGAATCAGGAGGTACAGTATTGGATCCATCTTGTGCTTCAGCAAGACGAGACGCGCTGGAATCGGTGGCACTGCGAGAGTGTGGTTGATGTCCGGTGCTGTCGCGGTGGCAGGCCTGCGGTCGCGCTACCCTCGGGTTTCTCCCTCCGAGCGAGAGATCTCGATGCAGTAGACACATTTGCTGCGTCTGATTCACTCAGCCAGCCCAAGGTTTCCAAGACCGTACTCGCGCAAGGACGGGGATGGAAACATGATATAACGCAATGAAGTCTGGATCCGGCTATAGCAGAGCTGCATTGACACTGCCGGCGGCCGGTCGGATTCATTCTCGAGTGGCGGCATCTCCAATCGGGTCCCGCAGGGATCCTGGCTGCGAGCAGGACGTGAGGCACAGTCCGGCGATTGGCCCGAGGATTTGGATGGGCTCGGCGAAGAGGGTGTGGGTGCAATCAATGCCTTTGATTTAGGTCCGGTGACTGCGGCCAAATATGGTTGTTCATCCACTCAAGGGTGTTGGTCCGGCAAAATCCAGCTGCCATAAAAGGAACTGCGGGTTCATGGACAAGGGAAAGGGGGGTTAGCCAACTGGAGTAACAACTATGCCCGACAGGAGGGGTTCACCCTGGAGCGGCCAAACAATGCCTCGGGCTGTCGGCACGAACCCCGTCGTGCAGTTCGCGCAGCGTGCGCACCATATCATCATGGCGTGCCTGGCTATCCAGTTGTCAACAGAAATCGTTTCGGTCTGCAACACCGGTGAATGCAGCAGGGGACGTGGTGGGATCTGGATCCTGGAGTTAGCACCCTGCAAGCAGCCGCTGCCACTTTTTGTCAATGTTTGGTTCGAGCTGGCCTGTCACAACTCCTCCTACCCCTGTCAGCATTGGTGGGTTGCACGCCCATGACGCCACCAGACCCGTCCACCGCCTGGCTGCCCATCGAGCCCTGTCTTCTCCCCGTAATTGGCCGGCTGGCTCCCTCCGGTCCACGATCATCGCTGCGGGATGGCGGATTCGGGCCACGCAAAACAGTCACAGGGACAATGTGGACGCCGAGGAGATTCGAACGATCAGGGGCTTCTCTCAAGGGGTTCCCCGTGTTCCAGAAGAGGCAGCGGTGACTGCCAGTTTCGTGGCGTTGGGTGTATGTATACTGCGCCGCCGCTCCATCTTTTCCGTCGCGAAAGCCTTCCATGTTGACCACTGAAAAACTCGGGACCGACGGAGGCCCTGTAGTTGCCCTCTTCTGTTTAGCCGAGAGAGACACAAAGCAGACTCGAGGTTGCAGGCTGTCTAGAAATAGCCCGCTTGCGGAAATGTGTGCAGCCTGGATGGTGTGCGCGTGCGCGTCCTCAAAACACATGGGGTGCATCGAGGTGGAGGGGCCGACATCGCCCTGTTTGTGCCAAGCTCCTCTCGGCCATTCCGTGCCAACGAACGGGAAGAGTGGCGATGGGTTGCTTGTAGGAGGTTGGGTCTTGGCGGTTGTTGGTCTGCAGCTCCATCGTTGGCTCCTAGATCATTTATTCAACTCGGCAGGGTTCTTTTGGAGAACATATTAGGCAGAATTCCAGCACAAAGGCGGTGGACGCAAGCGAGGGGGGGATTGCTCGACGGGGCCAACAGCAACCTCTGCGTCGGGGGAATTGATCGAACATGATGGTTTTGACGAGGAAACATGCTTAACAGGGACCCCGCGGGGAAGCCCCGAAAATAACACCGCGAGTGGGTCCCACCAGTGGGGCCACAGCCAGGCGCGACCAGGTTGTGCTGTGCTGGAATCGCGCGCTCTGCCGCCATAATGGTGGAAGTATTCTTTGTCGACAGCTACTGAGAAAGCTCCTCACCCCGCCCAAAAAATCGTTGAGACCGGACAATTTATTCCCCACCAAGGGGCACCCACCACCCACATCTAATTTACAGTCATTCTACC
>PYSR01000237.1:0-47781 GCA_003049425.1 Magnaporthiopsis incrustans
GGGGAAGCAATAATAGAGGTGGCATTCGTAGCGTCGACTTCAGTTACGTCGAAAGGCATCCGGGCACTCAGTCGGTCCGGAACACCGGGGATGCCTGTTTTCGGCTCCTCTGGGCTGATGATAACGCAGGGGCTGAGCTGGCAGTTCGCAGGACGGGCATGACATGCAAAAGATGGTCGACCTGAGCGTCTCGCGGCGCGTTATCCTGATGATCGAGGGGGTGCCGAGGAACGGAAAGCGGACAGAAGGAAAAGTAAATGGGCTCGCTATGCGATCGATGCGCTACTGTCAATCTATGGCTTGTCGGTTCAAAGGATTCTACCGAGAATGATATCTGCTCTATTTATGGTTTTTGCGCGGTGCCCCGTCCTAGCCTCTGTCGCGATCTCGAAAATCGACAGGGTGTGGAGAGATCGGAGAGAGTCGACTGGTGCTTGGTTGCGGGTGGGCTCCATATATTGTTACATGGGGTCCTGGATCCTCCCGCTTCTCCCAAATCTTGGCTCATCATCAAATGGATGGCCGGAATGGAGGTCGAGTCTGTGACTCGTACCTGCCTGCGCCGCAGAACGAGTGCCGTACCACTTTGCCCAAAAAGTTAGAAGTACATCAAAAGGAAAACGGCCTTGACCACCTAAAATATCCATTGCTCCCAATCTCGATCGATTCTCAAGATGGAAAGAAGAAAGATAAACTCAAAATAAATAAGAAAGCTACAAGCTTTCTTTTTTTCCCTCCTCTTTTTCTTGGTCGAAGCGCCTGGAGAAGATGCAGAAGTGGGAAGGGCGGTGTCCCGGAACCATCACATTCCCGCACGTGCAGCCGCCAAGGGACCCCGACAATTGGCCAGACGTTGTTGCCACAGGGGACTGCCAGCCGGCAAGTAGGCCACGAAACCCGGGCCCCTGGTCCTTGGGTGAGGGCCCATGTAGCTTCGGACGGAACTGGCGCAGCGTGCAGCCCCTGCCTTGTCCGAAGCTTTGCTTGACCAGTGCTGAGTGTCACGATGAAATATAACTGAACCCAGTCCCGAATCGTTCCCGATGAAAGCGGCCCCTGCGCCAACCGTAAATCATGATGATCACATATCGGTTTTGTGTCCCGAGGTGGTATGCACAGTGGGAACGAGGGCAAGCGAGAAAGTCGGCAAGACGACGAGAGGTGAGAACCGACGGGCATGGAATCGATTGCCCCATTGGCAGTGGACGCCAGGGTGGGGGAGCGCTCAGCTCCTAGATGCGCTGTCGCGTCGGTTGCTAAAATTGACTGCGATCAGGGCTGCGGCGGTGATCGCCGACTGGTACGAACAGCGAACGGCGACGCTTCCGTGTCCATGCACCCCGACCACAAAAAAAGCGACACACCAAAAGGAGAGTGACCTGAGCCAAAAGATTCATTCTTCCACAACCTCGTTAATTTTCAGGGAAGTGCTAATAAAAATATAAATCTATAATTAAAAGCCGCAAATGTTTTCTTCTTCTCTAATTTTTTTATTTCATATTTATAAAGCAGCGCAATTTGTAGTTTGAAGAGCTTGCTTGTGGCTGCCGATGTAGAGAGTCTGGAAGAAGTTCTCCACTTTTTGGCACTTTTGGGTATCGCTTTTTTTGTGGTCAGGTGCCATGTCACAATCCTTACCCTCGGCGCCTCGCCACACTAGCGCATCTGGCTAGCGCCTCTTTGTGTTGCCCAAGGCTGACGGGGTGCAGAGACAGCCCGGAGAGAAGACACGCCGGACCCGATTGCATTGTGCACCTCCCAGGATGGTGGCCTTGTGCTGCTGCTGCTAGTTCGGGGCGTCTTGCCCGAACCACTCTAGGGCTACGGCGCGACGAAGCAAAAAGGCAAGGCAAGAGCATGGATCCAAACGCCTCAATCCCGCCCCGGCCTTGACCGCTTACCGACTGAAGTGACAATCCGTCCTCGGGGTCTCGTCTGCCCGGTCAAGCAGGCCCACGGCGGATCAGCGATCGGCAGCAGCGCGACAGTGGAGGTGGGACGCTGAAGGCGGCTGGGGTTGCCTGGGCCGGCTGGATGCAGTGCTGTTCTCTATTGTTCCGCCCCTCTCGGTCCTTTGAAGAGCTCTGCTTGCTCCAAGGCATTGATGCAATACAACATACCCACCGCCCAGCATCGTCATCGCTCCTTGTCCTTGATCCCCGATCGGAGGAAGGAACAGGGTGTTGCGTGCCATACCGTCTCGTCTCGCAGCGTCGACTTCCTAGTATTGAAACTCAATTTGGCTGGGCTGGGCTACACAGACGGACAGCGGGGCCCCGCAAGCAGGGTCGCAAGCCCCCGAAGGCTGGGGTTCATCTACTGTAGTAGCGAAAAAGGAAGGAAGGAGAAAAAAAAAGAGCCCAGGAAAAAAAGAAAAAAAAAGCCACCTCGGTTCGCTTTCCCTTTCCAAACGCCCCGTCTGGTTCCTCCTGTGGTCCCATCCTGACAACGAGCCGGCAGGCACCTTATTTGACGACGACGTGCTCTAGGTTCTCGCACTCACCGCTGGCACATAATTTTTAATTTTTTTGTTTTTTGTTTTTTGTTTTTTGTTTTTGTTTTTTGTTTTTTGTTTTTGTTTTTGTTTTTTACGCTTTCCTCTCGCCTAAGCTGCGCTCGTTCCACCGCGCCGAACCAGCCCCGAAAATCGTGACCAACCGTCATTCAATTCCCAGGCGCGCGGCCCCTCTCTCGGAGGACAGCTCCGCGACCACTCAATCCTCCCGCGCCCTTTTGAGCCGCCGCGTCAGTTACTGCAGCGCCCCGGTCGAGATGCGGGCCTCCACGGGGCAGCCGGTGAGCGCCGCCAGCGACAAAGTGCTCAATCTGGGCAGCATCGCGGCCGCCGCCATCGATCACAGCAAACGCCGGGGCTCGGGTGGCGCCGTCGCCCCCGCGCCCAGAAACGGCAGCGGCAGCGGCAGCGGTAGCATCGGCGGCGGCAGCAGCGGAAGCAGTACCAACAAGCTCCGCCCGCTGTTGCCAAACGTGCCTGACCGAGTCGGCAAACGGCCATCGTCTCCCTTGGCACAGCGACCCAAGAAGAAGCGGACGACGGTGCAGGCAGCCTGCGAAAGTACGTCTGCTCCCTCGACATGTCTCTGCCTACTTTCTCTCCCTTCCCTCTTCCGGCCTGCTTTCCGTCCCTTCTCCTTTGTGCTCGGGCCATAGCGCAGTGCCTCGTCAGTCATTTCTCACAGCCGGCAAGCAGCCGACGGCTCGACTCGCACGAACCCTGAATTGCTCCGCTTTTCAGACACGTCATGTCAATTGGGCCCTTGGTCTTGGCGTCTGATCAGGAATGATGCCCGCTGGTCTTGATTTGGTACTGACTGCGAACATGGAACAGGCTGTCGGAAAAGAAAGGTCAAGGTACGCAACGTCTGAGGCACGAAGCACAAAGAGCGTTCACCCCGTCGGTAAAATCCTGCCCCAAGCCGGCGCCGTTAGCCAGCCGTGTGCTCAGCCTCGGCCCTGGCAGCGCCTCCATCACGCCCTCGCACGTCCCAATGGCTTGATGGATACGAGAGCGCACGGCCCTTGATGGCAACGCCGCATCACCAAGCTGGGCGAGGGGTTTCTAACCGGCTTGGACTTTGGGCTGACGGATACGGGACTGACTGCCTGCCGGCAAACCATGCCGAACATAGTGTGATGGCCTTCGTCCAGTGTGCGCTCCATGCGCCTCCTCGGGCGTTGCCTGCGAGTACTCGGTTCCCGAGGGCCTATCCCAGCGCGACGCCGAGAGACAGCGCATGCACCAGGTCTCCAAGTCGCACCGAGACCTGCTCACCATCCTGGACCTGCTTCGTCGCGGGCCAGACGCCGAGGCCGCCGAAATACTTCGTCAAGTGAAGAGCGCCGCGACTCTCGACGACGCCGTCGCGCGGATCGCCGATGCCACTCTGCTTCTCCCTGGCGGCACGCCCGAGCAATCACGAGGTCAGTTTTATGCACACAGTTGCTTGCCAAGCCTCTCATGCGCTAGCCGGCCAAGGGTGAGACTGACGGCACTCTCTCCGGCGCCAGGCACGGCGAGTCCTGAGAGCTCGACTTGGACGTACCTTCGCCGCTTCCCGCACCACAGGCGGCTAGCATCTCCGTATGATCCCCCAACCGGCTGTGTTGTTGTCCGAGGCGTCCTGGCCTTCGCGCCCTGCGTCAGACATGGTTCCCCACTCCTTCACGGCTTGACGCCACCCAATTCGGTCACCCACTTTTGTGACATGCCTTGTTCGGAACACAGCACGAGATCGTTCCAAGACACTAACTCTCACCCCCAACCGCCAGCTTCGACCAGCCCGAGCACGTCTTCGAGGTTCTTTACCGTAACAAGCCCCCTAGCACCTTGTTCAGTCCGCTGGACATATCGAGTTCGGACGTCCTTCCCGTATCTCGCTGGGTTCCTGGGTTTGACGACGACGATTACCGCCTCACGCACCTATTAACTCTCTTTTGGACGTGGGACAACACCTTCTCAAATGTCATCGATCGCGTTCTGTTTCTGGAGGACATGCGTCTCCTGGACCCCTTGGATCTGGCGCCGAACATGGAACATACCTTCTGCACCTCTTTCCTGGTGATGTGCCTCCTGACAGTCTCTTGTGTGAGTGCCGACCTTTATGCTCCTGTCACCGTCAACCCGCATCGCATTACTATCAAGCACATGATATCAATGCCCTCTTAGGAGAATACGCAAGCAAAGTCTCGCCCCAGAGGAGGCGAGATTTGGAAGCAGGATGCTGATGATGGAGACCACAGCTTTATTCCACTCAGCCCAAAATATACGCCGTCCAAGGCGATCACTCCAGCCGCGGATGGAAGTTCGCCTGCGCCGCCAAGCGTATGCTAGAAAACGAACGGAGCCGGCCGTCGATTACGGTGCTGCAAGGCATCACGCTTCTATGGCTCTACGAGGGCAGCGCCGGAGACGCGCGGCAGGCCGAAAGGTACATGTGGGAGATGATTGAGCTCTATTACAAACTGGGGCTTGACCGGCAGACAATGCCTGACGTCCGCCCGGGATGGGACTCGAGGATGGGCAGGGAGCTCCAGGCGATATCGCTTATTGTCTGGGGGATATACTCCTTCAATGCGTAAGCCAACCCGGACTCTCCAATCCGTCGCGTCGCTTCCCAAGACTCTTGATATTTTGGCACGATTGCACTTAGGACCGTTCACACGGCCGGTTCCCCAGGCTGACAATGGATGCTATTGTGAACCCACTACCACCAGGAAAATCGCCGTCAACTTCGAATATCGCTTTTTTATCCCGCGCCCAAGGATGGAGAAGTTGTTTGAGCACCCTCTCTCGTACCTAACGCTGCCCGAGTCGCCCACAGCGAGCTGGTGTGCGTATCCGGTGGATTGCCGATTCCAGCCGTCGCACTATCGAGAGGTCTTTGCTGCGCAGTGTACCCTAGCCGAGCTAGCTGAAGATCTCATGGACCTGATCGGCAGCTCGCGTGAGAAGATGCCCGCCGAGATCAACAAGGGCGTTCGGCTAGCGATGGAGGGTGTTTACAATGGCTTGATTCGCTGGAGGGTCGGGCTACCTGACCATCTGCAGCCGAACAACTCGACCTTGCCGTCGGTCCTGTCCCTGCAGTCAGTTCCTCCTCTGCTCCTCCCCTCCCCTGTGGGTTGTTTTTCGGCCCCGTAGATTCCGTCACTGACAGTATGACATGCCGCATGTTTTGCTTCCTGCAACCCGAACAATAGTGCAACGTACGAGCTCGTCATGATCCGGCTCCTGAGCCCGCTGGCGGCCAAGTTCCCCAATGAGCGATTCGCCGACTCGACGGCGACCGCGCTGAAGACCTCGAGCAACTTTTCCATGATCAACACGGTCTGGACCTTCCGGTCGCACTACTCGCTCAAGCACGAGTACTGGCTGATGCAAGTCTGCGCCGCGGCCGCCATGTCGGTGCTGTTCCACCTCGACGACGGCTGCGTCGACGTCTTCGTGCGCGCCTGTCAGGTTCTGCACGAGACGGGCGAGTTCGTGCGCATAGCCAACAAGAACCTGGCGGTCATCCAACAACTCATCAACCGCTACCGCATCCGGCTGCCCCAGCTCGGCCGCGCCGTCGAGGCACAGTATTTTGTGGCGCTTCGGAACCGCCAGTCGACGGCCTACAGCGACGGCACCCGCATCCTCATGTACGTCCCGTCGCAGGACGGCGGCGGGGACTGCAAGGTCGACAACGTCCAGGTGGGCATGCTTGTCGCGCCGACTGAGAATCTATCTCTCGTTGTCGACTGAGCTTCGGCGAGATATGACGGGAAAAATGAAAAAGAAAAAAAAAACACGAAAAAGTTTGGGTTGAAGGGCGGAGTTGGGATCACAGTACCACTTCTGGTTAGACTTTTTTTTTCTATGTCTTGATGCGTTTTGCGCCGATTTTGTATCGTTTGCTTTTTTTTTCTCCGGCGCATCTTTCCTTTTACCCTTTTGTTCCGTCTTGTTGAATGCGTGTTCTGATGGGAGGAAAGGCGTCATAGGGTGCAGTGGGCTGACTTTTTGCTTTGGGGTTGTATAGCTGGAACCTGTCGTTGCTGCGAAGCCGGTTGCGTGTTTCCGACCGTTGGGTGCGAGACCAAGAGCTATCAAGTACGACGACCGTGTACAGGATGAGGCCAGGGGAATGTGACAAGTGAGGAGCGAGGAAGCGAACCAATATACATTGGTGATGAAGCACCTGTTTGGATGCCATCGCAGACACCTAGGAAAAAAGCAATTCGATTTCATGCCACGCCTACATGCGCCTGACCCGTCATTTCTATACACAAAGAACAAGACCGACCCAGATCGATGTGATAACATGGAAACATGGGCGGCATCTAGCCCATAATCAACCGCTAAGCCGGGGCGGACCAACGCAGGTTGATCTGCTTCTTTCGGACCTAGACAGACGCGCATTTGGATGTTAGTCAAAGTTGCAAAAGTTGAGAAAAATGGTATGGATGTCCCGTGAACAAGTGAGGGAATGTGACGATGAGAGAGGGAAGGAAAGAGTAAAAAAAAAAAAAAACACACCATAGGCCCAAGAGCGGCAACGCCGGCACTCAGCGCCAGCACGGTGCCAACAAGGCTGACCTTGCTGAACCCCTTGCCGAGAATGTCAAAAACATAGCTAGGCGCCACGCGAGTGACGTAGACGTCGACGCCAAAGGCGAGCACGAGACACGTGCTCTCGACCAGGGCGGGGGCCGTGACGATGGTCTGGCGGCTCCTGCGGCCGGCGGCGGCGGCCGGCAGCAAGAGGTCGAGCTCGTGCGAGACGACGAGCTTGGGGTCGACGTCGACGGCGGGGCCGTAGCGCACCAGGCCCTCCTCGGCCTCGTGGGCGGTGGGATCGCGGCCGACGGGGCGGCGGGGCTCGAGGACGGCGCGGTGCAGGGCGGCGAGCTGGCGCGACTCGGGCAGGTAGGCGAGCAGCTCGCGGCTGGACACGCCCTGGCGCGTCGTGGTGACGGCCAGGGCGGCCACGGGCCCCGCGGCCAGGACCCAGGTCTGCGAGGCGACGTGGGGCAGCACGGCCGCCGCCGCCGCCGCCGCCGTCGGGTCCTCGAGCGGCGCGACGGGCGAGAAGTTTGCGGGGGCGCCGGGGGCCGGGTCGCCGAGGGCGCCGCGGTCGTTTGCGAACTCGGACTCGTACAGGTCCGTCACGGCCACCAGGTGGCCCTTGACCGCCTGCGACGGGTCCTCCTGCAGCGCGTAGTCGCCGAAGAAGGAGCAGGCGAAGAAGTTCTCCGACATGGCGCACGTCACGGGCCGGGCCGCGTCGACGCCCGCGTACGTCGCCGACGACAGGAGCTCGCCCGAGACCGTGTCCAAGAGGCACGTCGTCAGGGTCGAGTCCTCGGCGCCGGCGGCCGCCACGAGCAGCGTGTTTTTGTTCAGGTACTTGTACAGGACCGTGCGGTCGCCCAGCACGCGGCCGATGGACGCCACCGGGTCGTGGGCCGGCCTCGTCGTCATCTCCACGATGGTCTGGCCGGGCGCCGGCCTGAACGTCCACGCGACGGCGGGCTCGCTGGTCTTGGCGTCGCCGACGGGGAAGTATCTCACGCCACGCAGCTCGTCGCCCACCCGGATGACGACCGTCTGCTTCGGGGCCAGCTCTGCGGGGAGCGGACCCAGCTCGCCGCCCTTGGGGATCGGGAGCAGCCAGGGGCCCGAGGCGCTATCGACGAGCGCCGTGCTCTGCACCTCGGGCGTCAGGCCGGCCGGCTCCGACTCGACCACCTCGCCAGAGTCCGTCTTCAGCGCGACGAACTCGCCGTCGCTGGCGCGGATCGCCACGGTGCCCTTGGAGTCGTCCACGTGCAGCCCCTTGACCTCCCAGCCGACCGCGGTGCTGCCAGAGAAGACCTTGCGGTTCCAGAGCACCTGGCCGCGGTTCCCCGCGTTCAGACCGTAGACCCTACCGCGCCTTGTGGCGAGCACAATGATCTTGTTGAACCCAAAGCTGTCGCGCACCAGGGCGCCGCTCGCTGGAGCCTCGGTGCCGAAGACGCTGCTGAGAATACGGCGCGGCAGCTGGGCGACCCAGTCGGGCAGGTGCTCCAGGTCCGCGGCGTGACGCCGGGCCCTGTGAAGGTAGGCCTCGATGGGGTTGCTGTGCGCCTCGGCCTCCAGCGTCTTGGCCAGCGACTCCGACTCGGGGATTTCGGCCCAGGCGCCCGCGACGGCGCCGCTGAGCCCCTCGGGCCTGACCCAGCCCAGCTCGCCGTTGCGCGCCAGAACCCAGTCCTCGTCGACGGTGAGAGCAGCTGCCCGGACCGCGTAGTTGTCGCCGCTCTTCTTGACCACCTCGGCCACGGCGTGGCTCACGTCAACGACGGCCTTGTCGACGCCGACGTTGGCCGCAGGCTTGAAGGGCCAGCGCCCGAGGACAGCGTGGGAGGTGGAGGCGACGAGGATCAGCTCGTTCTGCGTGAGGCGGGTGAAGTATACGTTGGCGCCGATGGAGCTCGTGGCGACGGCGCCGGTGCCGGCGAGGAGGGGCAGGTCGTAGGCCTTGGAGACGGCGCTGGTCTTGAGGTCGATGTGGAAGACGGCGGCGGCGTTTGCGTCGCGGGTGCGCATGTGGACGAGGAAGTGCGGGTCCGACTGGACCAGGTGCGGGGCGTGGATATCGACCGCCTGGGTGCCGGCGACCAGGGGGAACTCGTGCTTGGCCTTGGTGCCCAGGACGTTGACCGTGAGCGCATTACGGTCACCGTCGACCCAGGCGAGAATCGGCATGGCCGAGTTGGCACCGACGAACATGACGTCCTTCTCGCTCGCGATGTCTCCCTTGCCGGCGGAGATGAGGATCTCGTCGAGACGGCGGCCCGTGGGCGGGTCCAGGGCCGTGACTTTGAGGCCGTACGCGCCGGGCGGGCCGTGGAGGCTGACGACGAAGACCTTGTCGACGTTGTTGCTGACCTGCAGCGGCACATCCTTGCTGTCGTCGTGGAAATCCCAGACCACGGTGCCTTCGGTTCCGTGCAGGCGCCTCAGGGTGGTGACGTGGCCGCCGCTCTCGTCGTCGCGGGACAGGACCAGCAGGTCCTTGCGGCCGTCGCCGGGAGCGGCCATCTCCATGACCTCGAGGTCGCGGACATGTCCGGGGAACTCGGCGGACCAGACGTTGCGGCCGCTGGCGGCCTCCCAGGTGCTGACCGAGGGGCCCGACGCGCTGGCGATCCAGCCCTCGCCCTCGGCGGCGCGGAGGTGTGCGGCGGCGGCGGAGGAGGAGTTGTCGGAACGGTCGGCGAGGACGTGCTGGCGCCAGAGTACGGCGCCGGTGCTCGGGTTGACGGCGCCGAGGATGCCGAGGTCGGAGAGGGTGTAGAGGAGCGAGGCCTTGTCGTCGCGGCGGGGGCGGTGGAAGAAGGTGGTGTGTTGTTGCGGCAGGCCGACGAGGGCGTGGTGGAAATCGACGTCGCCGACCTCGTCCCGGAAGACGGCCAGCACCGGCAGGGCCGACAGCAGTGTTGTGAAGAGCGGCCGCATCTTGTGGGGGTTCATGCCATGACCGTCGCGAGGGCGTCGCTGAACTTCCGCCGGCGCCAGCTCCCGTAATGACGCCAGCTGTCGGAAGCAGAATTGACCTGGCCCGCTTTTGTGGAGCTGTATTCGACGCGGACGAGCCGTGGACGCAGGCACTCTAAATTGGGAGGGACATTGCAAACCCAGTCCTGCCAGGCCCTCTGTCGTGTCGCACAACGACACGACAAAATTCCGATAGCATGTGGATATAGCTCCCTCCAATACGATGGGCGCCGTGCCATGATGCTCAGGCAGCACTTGTTTCGACCCAACACCTACTTCCAAACCCGCCTCTGGTTCCATCATGTATACCTAGTTACAGGGTCTGGGCGTTTGCACAGTTAGCTTGTTGCTCCCAACCATCCATCCCTTCACGTCCCACCTGTCCAGACTTTATCTTCGCCACCGTGCCACAGCCAAGCCGTGTTCGGCGATGCTACTGCTACGCTCTTTGGCTGTGCGAGTGGTGATACTAGTAACACCCCCGTGCTGGGTCCTTTCCTCGGAACAGGTCGCTCGAGTTTGGCAGCCTCCGACGAACTGACATCCCGCATCACATTGATAGGTCTTGTGCACCATTGCGGCGGCAAGCCACGAGCACGCCCAAGTTGACTTCTTCGGTGGTTTCTTCGCCCAGGTCGCAGCAGACGTCGGCGGCTTCGTCGGCAAGAGCATCGTCCCTGAAATCACCAAAGGCGTCGACTTCTTAAAAACCAAAGCCGTGCCCGAGCTCGCCAAGGTCGTGTCGGATGGCGCCGATTTCATCCAGGACAAGGTCAACCCCGAGCTGGACAAGGCCTTCGCCTTTGTCGACAAGACGCTCCTTCCCCATGTCGGCAAGGCCGCCTCTGAAAGCCTCAGCGTCGTCCATGGCGCACTGCCGCCCGAGGTTCAGAAGGCGCTCGCTGATGCGGGAACCTTTGTCGAGAAGAATATCGTGCCGGAGCTAGGGAAGGCTGCGTCCGCCGGCATCAGTTTCGTCGAGGAGAATGTCATTCCCGAACTTGGCAAGGCCGTCAAGTTTGCAGAGGAGAACATTGCTCCTGTGGTTGGAAAGACGCTTGCGGATGCTGCCGGCCTCGTCCACGACACTCTTCCTCCTGAGCTCCAGAGGGCGCTGACAGACGTCGCGGCATTCTTTGAGGCCGACATCGCCCCAGAACTCGAGAAGGTGATCCAGTGGACAACCGATAACCCGTTGGCCGCCGGAAGCATCGGGCTCGCAGCTTCCATGGTCATGTTCCCCGGCTGGGCCACAGGTCCAGTCCTCAGTGCCGTGGGCTTCCGTTCCCACGTCATCAAAGGTAAGCTTTCGCTTCCCCTGACCCAATGGCCGGTAGCGAGGAATAGCTTGCTGATACATGGTCCGACATAACCAGGGTCCCTGGCAGCCAACTGGCAGTCTTTTTTCCCCGACGTGCCAGCCGGCAGCCATTTCGCCGAGCTCCAGAGCGCGGGGGCGGGAGGGTATGGCGAGGCTATCGTCCATCGGAAGGCGCGGGTTCTCGGTGCTGCCCTCCTTGCTGCCCAGGTATTGCGCCACCGTCATAACCTCGTCGACCTGTCTCGTTCACTCGTTGATTCTATACTCTATTGCGATCTGGGGGAGTCCCATTCACTTCGGGGCGCCTGTGTTCCTTGCAATTCTCCCCTTCTGTTGTTCCCTCGGGCGGATATGGTTTGTGGAGGCATGAAGGAGAGACGTGGCTAGCCTCAAAGCTTGCGGTTGTGTCGCGCAGATTTCGCTATCTCGAGGCTCCCGGAGGAGGCGGTGAGGTGGCACGCCCATGGTCACACCAGGAAGGACAAAATCTAGAATTCCATGGCCCAAAATAGATTTGACACGACTGCCAGGGATAATGAAGCCATGAATAGCGCGAGTCGGAACAAGCTCCAGGGCCCCGCGATGTCCACGCACTGCCTGTCAAGCGATCGACAAGATGTTGTCTGAGGTGCCAGAAAAGGGGAATCAACCTGCCTCAGCCACTGCCAGGGCCCACAGACAGCACTAAATCTGCTCCTTCAGGGGCTCCATCGTCTAAAGTTTGCCTGCCAACCGTGGTCCAGCACCGGAAAAACTGGCACCTCCCTGGTCGGCGAGGGTGGCGCTGCCAATTCGGTTGAGGAGACGCGACGAGACGACACCGCGTCCCTGCCAAGGTTCGTGCCAAGGCCTCTCCAGTACATGCAAGGCGGAGAGTTTGATATCCATGTGTCAGTTGGGAACAGGAATACTAGGCTGTCCTTTGTTCCGCAAATGCCGTTCCAGAGTGGATGATAAATATTCCACCATCGGCCTCGACATACTCTTCCGTTTTCTTCTTTTTCTCCTCACCCTCACCCTCACCCTCTTTTCCCCACCCACCTCCTCTCCCTTTTCTTTTTGTCCACCGCCGTCACATTCTCTACCACATCGCCGCCGCCAAGATGCATTTCACCAGCAGCTTCGTGACCGGCGCCGTCGTCGCCCTCTATGCCACCCAGATCGCAGCCGCCCCTGTGTCGTCCAGGAGCAGCCTGCTGGGAGCCCGGGCGACCGAGGGCTGTGACGGCGACCCGGCCCGCGCCAACGACCAGGACTACTACAGGTGTCTGTCCGTCCCGGCCGAGCCCGTGAAGCCCATCAACCCGGAGCTCCTCAAGCCCAATACCGCCAAGATTCCTGCTGGTACCAAGCTCGAGCCCGTCGCCGCCCCGGCCCCTGCCCCTGTTACCAAGAAGCAGGCCAAGCGCCACGGCGACAAGCGCGAGCACCACCACCCCAAGAGGGCGACCGAGGGCTGCGAGGGCGACCCGGCCCACGCCAACGACCCGAACTACTACCGGTGCCTGTCCGTCCCGGCCGAGGAGCCGCCCGCTGCTAAGCCCGAGGACAAGAAGCCAGCTCCCAAGGCCGGGAAGCCCGTCAAGCCCAACACCAAGGTTGCCGCCAAGGTCAGGTCCGAGGGAGCGACCATCCCCGAGCCCCAGACGCCGGAGGGGGAGCTGCCCACCGGTCCCGGCACGAAGAAGCCCGTAAAGCCCAACACCAAGGTTGCTGCAGAGGAGGCGCCCGCCGCCACCCCCGAGCAGAAGCCCCAGACGCCCCTGGAAAGGACCACCCGCAACAGGCTGCCTGTTTCCCAGATGGAAGATGGCGGCCGTCCCTAAGCGGCTGTGATGGACAGCGACGCGGGTTTTCCTTTTCCTCTCCTCTCTTCTTGGCCTTGGCTTCTCTTTCCAAATAGCGGGCGTTTCCCTTCTCACTCTATTGCATATCGGACGGCTTTTTGCCCGGCATTTTCGGCGCGGCGTTTCAATCTCCCCAGATTTCTTTTCTCCCTTTTCTTCTTTTGGCATATATTTTTCATTTGGCTCCCATTTCTTTTTTTGTCATGTAATTTTCCATTTGTGTTTCCCTTTTTTGTCCTACCTTTTTTTTATTATTGTATTTCCTTTTTGTCCGTTTCCTTTGGTGTATTTCCTTTTGTTGCATTTTCGGATGTTCACGAGTTTTACGCATGGCATGAGGTTTCGCTTGCATGGCATGTGGGTCCTTTTCTTGCTACTTTCTTGTCGGATATCCATCTCTGACACATCACTTCAATGGCACACTCTGAACGTGCTTGCTGCTTGTCCACTTATGATCCCATCGATCTGCATAACATGCTCTTCCGCAAAACCAGACTCCTGAGGATCGCCATGTGCCGTATGTTTTGCTTGTTGCGGATTAGGAGAAGCACCTGGACTCCTTAGCCACTTTAATGGTCCAAGTCTCTGGTAGGAGAGAACTTTGCTGCTAGAAGAATCCTGTTGCCTCCTGGGTGTGGTCCAACACAGAGCCCGACTAGCATTGTCTGCCTTTATTTGCCGATCCTTACTCGCGAACAGCCCCGAAAATCCAAGGTAGTCAAGATGAGTTGGCCCTACCTAAATTTCTGTCCTGCGGCAACTAGCAATCCTTTCACCATCTCACTACTCTCCCCCAGCCCTCACTCGCCATCGACGCAAAATGCGGGCGGCCCAGGCCCTCAGGGCCCTTCTCGCCGCCGCCCCCTTAAACGCTATCTTCCAACCCTCGATCCCGGACACACAGCCAAACCTTTTACCCAGCACGCCTGAGAACGAGCAGGGTGAAGGTGTCGATGCTTCAGCAGGCGCCGAGGACGCAAACACCCTTTCGCAAAACATCTGGCAGTCCGACTGGGCCTCTGACGGCTCCCCGGCAGCCGCGGCAGCGCCCTCCACCGCATGGCTCCCAAGCCTAGGCTCCCTGGTGCCTGGAGGCCTTGCGCCCGATGCTGTCCTCATCGGCTGGCTCCCGCCGCCGCCGGCCATGGACGACGACGAGCCCTCTGATGACGGCCAGTCAGACGACTGGAATGACTGGACAAGGCGCCAGAAGCGAGCCTGGAAGCTCTATTGCTATCTCGCCGGATGGGCGGCCGAGCACGCTGGCCGAGCCGCCATGATTCTGGTCAGACTCGTCATGGTCTTGTTTCCGGGCTTTGTCACCAGGATAATCCTTTTCCCGTTTGGTTTTGGCGCTGCCGGTATTGCCGCAGGTGTGTGTAGCAGCCCGCGCCATGTGTGCAGCTTCACACAAATTAGGCGTGTTTACCAGCTGACGGTGGCCTCCCACACGGCTAGGATCCGTAGCTGCTTGGATCCAATCCCTCCTTGGGAACGTTGTACGCCGCAGCATTTTCGCATACTTACAGAGCGCGGCAATGGGAGGCTACGGCGTCTCGTATGTTGCGTATCTGGTTCGAGCTCTGACGGCGTCGTCGTTTGTGCGTGATATCCTGAACCTCTATAACCTGGACCGGCCTGATCTAGAGGCGTTGATCACAGTATTCCTCAACCGCTGGCTTGGGTGTGCTCTCTTTACCAGACTCGTGTGCGAGACATACTGCGTCGATTGCACCTCCGCGTCTGTTCCGCGCACAACAGCCTGTTCGGAGAGGCTGTAGGGTTGAGATCCAAGGACAATACAAGCAGTACTCGGACTGGACTTGTTCTGATAACGGCTGGGTCAGACAAGACACCCCAAAGAGAGATAGATCTGGATGTAATGTATCTAACTCAGTTCTGGCCTTTCTCCCATGTCTTCCGGCCCTATCTTCGCTTTACCGTAATGTCAGAGCCATCAGGCAACTCTCAACAACCTCTAGGCAACTGTTCCCAGCCGCCATCACCACAAGCTCCGCAGCTGTGGCAAGCAGCACTTCCGATGCTTGACCCCGAATATCGCGCGGACGTCGCCAAACCAGGTCAGATGCGTCAAGCTGCACTTCCCTCGCCGAAGCGGGCATGAGGGTGCGGTCGTTGGTGCACGACAAGGACCTTGCAGGGAAAAGTGAAGGTCGCCTTCTGAGCAGTCCAGTCCGGGTCGAGCAGCAACAGCCACGCGCATTGCGAGAATGCACGACAACGCAGACCCTAGCATCTGGGCTGAAATGCCGAAGCAGAAGGCGACCAATAATGCGACGACGGAAAGCCGAACCCCCCAGCTGAGCCAAGCATCAGGTGCTGCTCCGCGTCCCCGCAGCTCTCCTTGCCGCCCCCGAAAATATCCATAAACGCTAGGAGCGATGGAAAGGGCGTGCCGCGGTAATGCAACTTGTACGCTCCCTTGTAGCCGTCACGCAGTGATATTGGATCCTTCTGCCAAAAGAGGCGTGCTGAATCACACCGCCCATTAAGAAAAAACGACGGCAGCGGGCGGCGGTTGCCGTCGATATTCTGCCGAGCTAGGCGAGAAGCCGTAAATGTGGCGTTGGGGGCTGCTCCGGCAAATAAGCGCGGCAGTTGGTCGACCGAATCACATCGAAACTAGGTAGTGGGCACTCACCGCCCGCAGATGGGCTCCGAGGATCTTCCGTGCTTGGCTGCCTGATGACGCCTCGGGCACTGGGCTTGCAATTCTCGCGAGTAGGGGACGGTTCAGACGTGTAGAGACCTTGGCGCGCTGCAGGGAGCCGGTGGCGGCTGCTTAGGCGACTTTGGGAGGGATAGACCCGGCGACCACTTCGGGCTGTTGTGCTTGTTTTAAGCCCAGTGGGTGAAGACGTGGACGGAATCGGAGAAAAAAAAAAGGGGGGGCGAGAAGGCCTGGGCCGGCCCCAAGGAGAGGTGGAAAGAACAAAGTTCGAACCGCTCCTCGTCTAATGCAGACTGATACCCGTGTTATATAGGCTTCTACGAGGAGACCGAGCGCTCGAAGGCGGCTCTTTAACCCCCGTCCTACATACGCAAAACAATCGTGGAAGTGTTACACTGACCGCATCTTAATACCTCAACAATCGCTCCTAAAAGACAGCCAATCAGCCAATTACCGACCTTGGTCCATGGGCCCCCAGAACAACGGTCAGGCCGGCACGCCGATGCCAGGTCCAGAGGTCCGACCAATGGGCTTCAAATCCTCGCACTTCGAAAAATCGTGCCCGACTAGAAAGGACCTCTTACATCATCCTTGCGATGTGACGGTGCCCAAGGGAAAACATGGGAACCAGCCCCCTATTGGATGGCAAAAACATGGCTAGCAAGGCAGCTCCGTCGCAGCCATACCACCCTAACCGCCCGAAAACAAGAACCATGCAGCCGACTCACGTAGCCTCGGGCCTAGAAGGCCGAGATCGGCAGTTGCCAGGTTGCCTTCTTTGTTTGCAGTGCATACTGGAAGGGGTGTGGCTTTAACAGAGGCTTGTAGGTCGTAACGCACCGTCACAAGTATCGATACCCGGTATAGATTTTGTTTTCCATAGCAGGCGACTGACGACTGATAGACAGCAAAAGCGGGCTTAAGGCGTCGAAGATGCAAGAAAGTTGAGGGCGACGACCAATGGGGCACGACCTGGTAACCAGTGACCGAGAATGCGTGGTCGTGGAAACATCATAGATGTGCAAAGGTGCGCTTTGTGGAAGATGAGAGAACCACCGTGACGTGTTTCGGGAGTAGCTGGGCGACAGTGCTGGATTTTGGGATGGAGCACGTGGTGGGCGACCAGCAGTTTGCCCGCCTGGTCGCGGGGTCGATGACGGCGACGATTTTACGGGGCTGTAGATCGAGATTCAGGAGGCCGGTCTTGTGTGACGGGGACGAGCGGTCGAACGGCAACAGCCGGAATATGGAGGCGGCGGAGAAAGCACAGCATGCACGGTAGTGGCAGATAACGTCAGAGATTATGAAAGCTATTCTTGGCCGGCAAAAACTCGTACAACTTCAGACCAGCTGTTCCGACTTGCGACGGATCAAGGGGTGGTAGGTAATTAGACAGAGAGTACACATTATGAATGGGATGTGGTGGGATGGCGGGGAGAAGGGGTTGCTTCTAGAAGGGGCTGCTTCTAGAAGGGGCTGCTTCTAGAAGCCTTTTCTGTCCCCCCTTTTTTTTTGTGGACGCGTAACAGAGACGTGATTTTGGGGACTGAAGGCGACCAGCGGCTGGAAAGAACAGAAGAAGAAAAAATGGTGTAAGTAGTACACAAAAAAACCGCCGGCGGTTTCCCCTTCAACGGGAAATGAGGGGTAGGATTGAGAAAACCTGGCGTTGGGGTTTGGTTACGGAGAGTCCCAGCTCTCCAATATTGGCAGCCTTGCGTGCTTGCATGCGCGGCTGGAAATCAAGCGCCCTGGTTGTGAGGCCAGCCAGGGGTGGCTGGGAAGTTAATGTCGTAATCCTCGTTGTCGTCGTCGTCAATCGTCAACTCGTGCCCGCCATCGTCCGGCGGCGGGGTGACGTTGCCCAGTATGACGCACCCGACCTGCTGGAGAAGCCTGTCGCGGTCGTTGTCGGCCAATCGGCGCTCCGAAGATGTCGTGAATGGGCTGAAGGGAGGTGACAGCTGCGTGGCAGCGCCGCCGTACCCGTTCACCCGCTCCTCGATCGGGAGCTCGGAGAGTCGCGACAAGGACAGCGGACGCGATTGGGTGCCGGTCGGATCGGCCAAGTCCCGAGAGTTGTGCCTCGAGCTTGCAGGGGACAGGCGAACCAGTTAGCTTGGGCGGGCCACCGAAAGGAATCAATCTGGGTTGGCACAGATGGGCGGGTTGGCTCCCGCTATTTTAGCGACATACCCATGCACCGACCCTTGGGCGGCTACCATGGAAATCCTGCGCAGCCAGGCCTCTTCTGCTGGGCCGTATGCGTCATATGCATGATCGGCTCCGAAGGAGCAGCCGGCCAGTGGAGTTGTGTAATCTTGGGGCTCCGCTCCGTATTCTTGGTGGGAGGAGACGGTGGTCGGAGCCGGGGTGGACGGGCTGGTCTGTGAGTAGACCACGGCAGCGGGCGCGCCAAGCTGACCTCCCTGGCCGGCGGGCTCGGGGTTCTGGTAGTGGGACGGCGGCTCCTGATACGTCGAGGACCTGCTTGTCACGTCGCTCGTCGTTAGTATGGGCACAGCCTCACGAGTGTGGGAACAAAGGGTTGGTTGGTGGATATGGATGACGCACTCGCTCGGGGACCGGCGTTTGTCCGCGTCTGTGATCGAAGGCCCGGCGTGCCGGAGAACCTTGGCCCTCTTCCGGCGATCCCCCACTGGCTGGCTCGTGCTTCGCTTTCCGTTCCCCATCGTGTGTTGGGTCTCGTGCTAATTAGGTGGTAGTACAGGTAGGTAGTTGTCAAAATATTAGGGTAGCAGAATAAACAAAGCAAGGAACGGCGTCCTTGCGCTCGCCGATATCAGTACAGGGGGTAAAGAGCGACTTGGATGGGGCTTGGTGGCCATGAGGAAAAGAAGCACCTCCTCTCGACGAGCTGCCGACAGTGAATCCTCCTCGCCTTTATAACATTCCCAGACGGCATTGGGGGCGGTCGACTGTGGCTTCACGAGTCGAACAACCCCAGCAGCAGGCGCACACGCGTCTAGTACATTATCCTAGCCCGCGGTGAGAATTTTTTTCTTCCTCATCGTGGGGAAAAGAGGCACAGTCGGATCCCCAGGTAGCGCGGCCTCCAGGGCCTCCATCTTGGCCAGGACACGGGTGATGGCGCAAACAAGGCGACGGCTGGGATGGAGGTGAAAATCAAACTTGTAGTGACCAGGCCCTTGGGTCGGAGGTCATGCAAGGGGGAAATGGCGAGCCGATCGAGGCCCAGCTAGGAGGATGACGCGTGGAAATGGCGCCTGGGAGGATCCTGATTTGCGGAGGTACAGCGGACTGCAGCGTCGCTATCTGCAGGAACGGACGCCTCATTGACGTGTCGTCTCAGGTTAAATTTGACCAGCCTCGATCGTGACGGTGATGCCAGCATCGATGATGAGGCCGATGTCTTTTGCCAGCCCGATAGGACTCGTCGTCGGGCATCGAAGCTCGTCGAACGGCCTCCTTTTTCTCGCATTGCCGGGCAGTTTTGGTCGTCGGCAGGCCCCAAGGCAACCGCGGCCGTCATTTTGGTGAAGCAAGGGACGAGCTCAAGAGCCGAGATGAGGGTCAGCCAGATCGATGATCGCTGTAAGCTGATTGAACGTCTCTTGCCTTGTGGTGACGTTCGGCGGCTAGAGGGTAGCACTAGGCAAGGGCCCACCCGCTCGGTAGCACCTGCACTGGGCTGAGATTCGCCACCTCCGCCTAAACCTTTGGGGTTACCGGCCTGGGGGCCAGATTGCTGGATGGCGATGATAGGCCGTCGGCCCCTGTAGACGGTGCTCCTGGCAATTGTTTCGATGCACCTCGGCGGGCTCGCTGACGACCACCTCACCTATGGCCTGGCCGCGCCCTTGGGCTTGCAGGCGCCATGAAACGCCGTCTTGTTCTTCACCGAACGGCCAACCACCAGCCTTCTGAGCGGTGCATGCGAAGGCGGTTTGGATTGGTTTGAGCCGCGTCTTGGCCGGCGATTGACGAGGACCGATGGCGCCACCCTCCCCGGCAAGGCTCGACTGCTGCTGGTGCGATCCATTTAGCGCACCCTGGGGCCTCCTCGGGACCCCACTGCTTCCAGAACAGAACCAGCACGCCTGCGTCCCACAGCAGATCAATCGAAGCGAGCTGGCAGATCAGGGCTCCCCTTGTCTGCACAATGTAACAGTCTCGACCGCGTTTACGTAAATCGCCTGCTTGAGCCGCACTCAGAGTGGAAAGTGGCACCTCATCTGAAACCCATTTCGCCTGGCAGAGCTTGTTTGTTTGTTTGTTCAACAGGACCACGGTTCAGCTTCAAGAAGGTCACAAAGCAGGTGTCATTCATTTTGCCTGCTCTTCACTCGGGATCTCTAGCTTTGCGCCCGATGCCGACCTAGTTTGTCTAGCGACAACGCAGTAACCCATGGATGCCATGTGTTCCTCCCGGAAATCCCCGCCGGCGCGTCCATCATCTTGAGGAGATCCTAGGTTGGCAGGCTAGCAGGGTTTTCCGCCACCCGATCCACGCTTTTCTTTTCTCTCCCTTCTTTCTTCGGTGCCATCCTAATCGCCCTAAAAATAAAAGCTTCGACAGCCTTGTACCCGGTAGCGAACTCGTCAGTCTCAGCACACAAAAGCAAGCCTCACGGCAGGCAGCCTTTGTCGGCACCGTTTGTATAACGAGCCGGCGGAGAAGGCATCGTTGCCCCGTGCTTCTTGTGTACATCCCATGATGTGATGCCTTGGACGCCTCCAGCTGTCTGATGGTTGTGGGCCGGCCGGGGTCGGAGGTCTCAGAGACACCCTCGCACGTGTCTCGTTACCGGCCGCGATATCTTCTCGCGTCGTCATGCTACATGTCTGGAAGGCTAGGCTTGATCGAGCAGGTAGTTTCACGCTGCCATAAACGCTCCTTGGACCTTATCACCTTGGACCTTATCAGGGAAGGCTCCAGGGACTCGACGCAACCTAGACCTGTCACGGTCCGATAGAAAGAAGGCTCGTCGTAGGCAAGATGACGTCGCCTAGGATGACCGCATTCTTCTACGCGCACCGAATGACAGGGTGTGCAGCAGAACGTAAAGGAAAGGGAACGCAAGGTCCATCGACCACATAAGGTGGGCGTCCGCCCAGGCTGGTGGCTTACCGAAAATTGCAGGTTTCAGGCTCGCTGGTCAAGAGCTTAGCCAAGCGGGCGAAGTGATAATCTCGGGGCCGAAAAGGGGCCACCCGTGCACTATTGCCCCGTTTTATAGCATAATTGATCCCCCAATGCGACATATCCACTCCAGTCTCGGGATCCAGGACCCAAAGCGTAGATATGATGCGAAAAGTGCACGAAAGGGCTGTATCATGGTTGCCAGGCTGGACCGTGAGCACATTCGTTCCACTTTGGGTAAAGTCAACTCTGGTCGCCTGGTCGCCTTATGCTACGCGCTTGAGGTGGGTGAGATCGAGGTGGACGGGCCAACAGAGCATCACATGTCCCATGGCACATGCAGGCGACCTACACAATGCGGAATCCGTACGTAATTGAACGCCAACCTTGATGGCGTACCCGATGATCTAGAAGGCTGGAAAACGCACAGAAACTCCACAAGAAAAAAAAAAGTTTTTTTTGTTGTGGTTTTTGTGGTTGTTGTTGTTGTTGTTGTCGTTGTTGTTGTTGGTTGCTGAAGGTAAAGAGAGAGAAAGAAAAAAAGCTCCAAGTCCCCAATAAAACTCCTCGCTAGATGACCATAGACATTCCCTCTTCCCTCCGTCTAAGCCGCCCAGGCCGTTGGGTGAAATTCCATCAGACCGTATAATCCGATAGTAGACCCTATCAGAAAGGACATGGCTCCGTACCAGTACGCGAAGCCAGACCCGGTCTTGTCGCCGGCCAAAGTCAAAGCTCCAATCAGGATGAAGCCGGTCGATCCCACAATGTTCAAAAAAGTGCCCAGCCAGTCCGGCGTCAGCTTGGGCTTGTACCACCTCTCCTGGATGACGAAAATGACGCTGACGTTGGCGAGGAGCAGCAGCACGCCGCCGATGACCTGCTGCGTGGGCACGAGGAACTTGAAGGCGGGCGACGTCGGGGGCACGTTGCCCGGCAGGCCGGAGAAGGTGGCGACCAGGAAGAACAGACCGGAAGCCCAAGACACGAGGCTGGCGGGGAAGGGGATGGTCTTGAAGAGTGCGGCAAGCTCCTCGCCGGTCGGCTTCCACACCCAGCTCTCGGAGCCGATGAGGGCCGGGCGGTAGGTGGCCACGCCGCCCTTCTGGACCTCGACGGTGCCCCGGTTGGCATTGAAGGCGCCGATCATGCCGAGCACGCCGGCGATGGTGAAGGTCAGCGAGCCGGTGGCGAGGAAGCCCGGGACGGCGAGCGTGCCGATCTCGGGAAACGCCAGGGACGGGGCGACCACGGGGATCAGGCCAAAGGTGGCGCTGGTGACGAAGGAGGCGCTGCCGAAGATGAACATCATGGTCACGATCCAGTTGATGTCGCGCACGGGGAAGACGGTGAACATGCGCGCGATGCGCCCGCGCCCGCCCTCCTCGATCTCGACGTAGAACTTGGCCGGCGGCTTGTCGAGCGAGTCGGCGCTGCCGTTGCTGCCCTGGTACATCCCCGCCGCCGGCGGAACCTGCTCGCGCTCGCGCTCGCACTGCTGCTTGTACGACATGTAGTCGACGACCTGGATCACGCGCCGGGGCGACGGCTGCGGCTGGTCGTAGCCGTACTCGTCGCCGTGGTTCGGGTAGCCGGCGGCGTCGTCGTTTGCCCGGCGAGGGGCGATGTTGCGGCCGTTGGGCAGCGGCGGCCGCGGCCGCGTCAGGGCGGGGACCCGGTACATCGAGGTCCGGATCATGGACGCCCGGGCGGCGGCGCCGGCGTTCATGGTGGGCGACGGATGGGCTGTATTGCTAACGAGTGACGGAATCGGATGTTGGTTTGTCGTAGTGTCCTTCTACATGGGAACCGGGGTGGCGAACTCGTCGACTCGATCGACGCGAAAACGAAGAGAAAAAAAAATCGAACTTGATAGGGGACCGTCGAGTCGATCGACGGGAAGAATCAGAAGACACAAGAAAAGGGATATCCAAAAATCGAACGTTGTGTTCTCGTGGAATCGGCCGACGACGGTAATATCGTGACATGCCCGTGATGTTCTAGCTAATAATAATAGGGATGGGCATGGCCGAGCGATCTCCCCGGCCGAGACCCGTCAGTCAACGGGCGCTTGACAGACAACATGGTGTGGGGACAGGGGCGTTTCAGCAGATCTGGGGGATCAAGGCACCAAGCCGAAGAGTTGGCTCGTGCCTGTAAGAGAGAGTCGAGACTCTCAGGGGCCTAGACGCTCCAGACCAAGAGAGGAGGGTGGTGGCCGCCAGTGGAGTGCGAGCCGGCCAGCTTCGGAGGCTCTGCTTTCAGACGGTGGCGAAGCGCTTGGCTCCTGGGGAAGAGGAGGCGGGCGCTTGGTCGAGACCGGCACCCCCGACCTTAAACGGTGGCCATGGCCGAGCCTGGATGGGGCTTTATTATCCACCAACAAAAGAACCGCCTTCTCCGATGCAGGTGGAAGACAAGAGCCGCCGCCGCAGGGGAGGAGGTGCCGAGCCTATACGTATGTACACACCTAAATAAATACAAGGCCTCCCTTCGCTGTCAGACGGACGCCCGTCTCCTTTATTTCTGCCACCGCCATACACACGCCCTGCGGGTTTCACGGTAGGCCGCTTCCCACCTCAAATCTTTCAAGACCTTGAAAATAAACACGGAAGCATCTGGCAAATGGGTAAGAAAAGGGCAGGAAATTCTACAAAACGAGTAAATCTTGTGTCGAAGTGGAAAACACCGAGTGTGGCTGCTTAAAAAGCGTTGTCGTGGGATTCCTTTTTTTTTTTTTTTTTTTTTTTTTTTTTTGGGGGGNTTCGATCTACGGTGGTGTTCGCAAGGTTAATGATTCGCCGGCAGATTGCAGATTGGCTCATCGCCAAGCTTCCACGCTAAGCCTCCTCGCCTCTAGGCTTTTGCTCCCCATCACCAACAAACAATCCCGTGCAGCAGAGGCCTAGGCGTATGATAGCAACGTGCCAGGGACCCGTGGAATGTCGTGCTGAGTTTGCACAAACTTCTGTTCAATCCAGGCCTTGCTTACTTGGTTATCAATAGCAGCAGGGCCCCATCGCCGGTGGGAGCGCGCGGTGGCTTCCATGTTTGGAACGGCCCCCTAAGGTGGATGCGGCTTCTGAATCAAGCTGGGACGACCAAGCGAGATGCAAGATGCAAGATGGAGCAGGGCCCCACCAGGTGGGGTAAGGGTCTAGAAATCGACCAGGGGGAGAGACGCCGCCACGCCAACGTGCAAATGCGCGCAGGCCTCAGGAGGAGACCGTCAGTGTCATGTGCCCTGGCCTGTCGGTGGAGGCCCCGTTGCGGGTTTAGGTGCCGTATCCGACGACGGGCGGAAGACCCCTGCCCATCCAGGTGTGTCTAGAACCGCCCCGTTTGGCCTAAAACAAGCGTCCCGATGCCGCGGCGAGTGCCGGACGCCGCGGAGGGCGACCTGCGAGGAGCCCCGGGGCTGCAAGCAAATGCGCAATGGCAACTGACCCCGTCCGCGCCTGTTCCCATTGGCCGGCGGCAGGACCCAACGGCCACGCACCAGCCTCGGGCTCGGACTCGGCGGCCAGGGATCCTGAAGAGGAAATGGGCTGACGGCCAAGTAAAAAGATATCCCTGTCAGATAGGATGGGATGGCTGGCCGGCTGTTCACCCGGCTGAGCGGAAATGCCACCTCACCGCAACACACGGGCAGAGGACGACGTTTCATTCGACCTCTCCCTCGGGGCGCCTTCATCTGAAAAAAAGGCAACATCTGCCGAGTCACGTAGCTGCGTCTTTTGCTAGACCGCTCATCCATGGGAGGGGAGATGGGATGGGGCGAACTCACGCACGAACCTGTTGCAACATACATGCATCCCCACCGGGAGGAGGCGACGAGAGAGAGAGAGGACCTGAGCGATGTCACCATGGACGATAATGACAGTCATGACAGGCCCAGAGATCCGTGGCGACCAGAGAAGATGGGATGGCATGTATAAGTATTCCTGGATGGCTGGTCCAGACGAACCCGGAGTGATGGCCATCTGGTCACTGCTCCCCACAGCATCCGCATTGCTCCGGCCAATGTGTTGATACCAGCAGCAGCAAAGCAGCAACCTTTCCAGCCAGTCCGGATTTTGCTGAGTCTCGTCCACGTTGACGTGGATACCATTTTTTTCTCTTTGGATTTTGTTTCAATCTGTCCCAGCCTGATTTAGACAAGCATAAAAAAAAAAAGAAAACACACGCACAACATGGCCAACAGCCATGACCACGAAGAGGAGGTGCCCGGCACCGTCCGGCTCGTCGACGTCAACGGGACCGGAGAAGGGGCTCACGACCGGTCCAACGCCGACATCGTGCTCGTGCCGAGGCCGAGCGCCGACCCCAACGACCCGCTCAACTGGTCGCCCCGGCGCAAGCTGACCACGGTCAGCATGGCCTACCTCTACATCATCGGCACGGGCATCGCCACGTCGCTGCAGTACTCGGTCCTGGCCGACATCACGCGCGACACGGGCATCTCGACGGCCGACCTGGTGCAGGGCACGGGGCTCATGTTCCTCTTCTTCGGCTGGGCCTGCCTGATCTGGCAGCCCATCGCGCTGACGTACGGCCGCCGCGGCGTCTACCTCGTCACCATGCTGCTGACGGTGGCCATGATGGAGTGGACGGCGCGGTCGGCGACGGCGTCCGAGTGGATGGCGCACCGCATCCTGATCGGCGTCATCGTGTCGCCCATCGAGTCGCTGTGCGAGGTGACCGTGTTCGACATGTACTTTGCCCACAACCGCGGCACCTACATGGGCCTGTACGTCTTCATCCTGTTCGGCTCCAACTTCCTGGCGCCGCTGGTGGCCGGCTGGTTCAACGACGCGTACGGCTGGCGCTGGACCATGCACCTGGGCAGCATCGTGTGCGCCGTCTGCTTCGTCGTCATGTTCCTGTTCATGGAGGAGACCATCTACTTCCGGTCCGACGACTACCTCACCGCCAGCGACCAGAGCTCCGTCGTCGACTCGTCCTCCAACGAGAAGGACGCCAAGGCCGTGGCGGCGCCCACCGCCGCCGCCGGCTCCAGCTCGCCGCCCAACATCAACGCCGGCCTGGGCAGGTACACCTTCTTCAAGGCCCTGCCCGGCCGCCCCGGCAACGTCGACATGCTCAAGATGATGTACCGCCCCGTCGTCATGATCTTCAAGCTCCCCACCGTCGCCTGGTCCGGCTTCCTGTACGGCATCAACCTGTCGTGGTACATGGTCCTCAACGGCACCGTCAGCCCCGTCCTGTCCGCCGCGCCCTACAACTTCTCGGCCGCCCTGGTGGGGTCCGTCTACGCGGGGCCCATCGTCGGCGCCGCCGCCGCGTCCCTGTGGTCGGGCAACGCGGCCGACTGGCTCGCCCTCCGCCTGGCCTGGCGCAACGGCGGCGTGCGCGAGCCCGAGCACCGGCTGTGGGTGCTGCTGCTGGCCGCCCTCGTGTCCTCGGCCGGCCTCATCACCTGGGGCGTGGGCGCCTACCACGGCGTGCACTGGGTCGGCCTCGTCTTCGGCCTGGGCATGCTCACCTTCGGCGTCGTCACGGGCGGCTCCATCGCCGTCAGCTACAACGTCGACTGCTTCAAGGAGATCGCGGGCGAGACCACCGTCTCCGTCATGCTGATCCGCAACACCATCGGCTTCGGCATCAGCTACGCCATCACGCCCTGGTGGACCACCCAGGGTCTGCAGAACTGCTTCATCACCGCCGCCATGATCTCCATCGGCTGCACCCTGACCTTCTTCATCATGACCGTCTACGGCAAGCGCATCCGCAGGTGGTCCATCCCTGCCTACAAGGCCTTTATGGCCAGCACGGTCGTGTCGCAGGAGTAGGTGGGATGGATGCCTCCTGGCGCGAGTAAGGAAAAAAAAAAAAAAAGGCACTATTGTGTTCTGGGCGGGTTGGTTGGTTATTGTTTAAACATCATCTGGGCGTAGATCCTAGACTTTCTTTTCCGTACGTAATAAAATTTGTTTCTACATATTCATCGCTGCGGGCCGTCAGTCGGTGGATCCCATTAAGAGTTCCAAAATCAAGCGAGCCAAGCGTCAACCGAACTCTCCATGACAGACGACCCCGTCCTGGGGACACCCAGTCAATCTTTTTGCACACCGAGCAAACGCCAGAAACCAAACCCACTACCCCGGTCATCCGTGGATACCATGTCGCCATCCATCCGCGTGACCACGGTTGCCGGTAGTAGCGTCGCAAGCGGCGGCAAATGTGCATACTTTTCACCACGTGCAGGGATTTAAATCGCTTAAAAAGCCGCATCGCTCTCCCGCCTCGGGCGGGTCCGACCTTCAATGACTCCGGAGCCTGCAGCCGCCCCGGTAGTGCCAATGTCAGCATAAGGGCCTAGACGGACAGGGGTTGTCAACTTTGTTTCGCCAGTAGGGTTACCAAGACCCCGGCCGGCCGGCACTGCACACCCCGACCGACTGGTCTTCGCTTGGATTCCAGGTTGGAGAGGATGAGTCGGCGGAATGGGTCTATGGCTGTGGGTCGGTAATGATGGCTGGCACGGTACTAGGTAGTGTGCGAGGACATGTCCCTTTCTATTCACCGGCTAAGAGGATGCGACGTGCCAACTGGTCTGCGGGTATAATATCTGGTGGAGATGAGGGCACGACGAATAAAAACCGGAGGCGCGGAAAATGACGGCTAAGACTCAGGTGCGCTCAGGGGCGACCCCTAAACCCTAACCTGCCCGGGCACCGGACCACATCACGCAAAGGACTTCCATGAGGAAGATGGAAACATGTGCACGGAGATTTTTTATATGTTGACGGAATGGTGAGCAAGACCATTGCCCGCTAAAAAGGTCCAAGCATAATTTGAGGAGGGAGACATGGTCCAACTCGAGAAAAAAAAACTTCCCAGAAATGACAGATGACAAAAACTGGGTATCGAACCGGAAACGCAGGGGGGAGAAGGAGGAAAAAAGGGGAGAAGAGTAGGAGGAATAAAAAGTAGAACAAGGTAAAACAAAAAGTCCATCAAACCAACGAAAACGGTCGTACAAAAAAGGAGATAGAAGCAAAAAGTAGAAAAGAACAAAAGCCAACACAGGAAGGACGAAAAATTGAAAGTCAAAAACCAGTGCAAAAAGTGCTGAAAGGCGGGAAGAAGCAAAAGAAAACAGAGCAAGAAGGAGGGCAAAAAAGACAACAAACAAACAAGCACCGAGCCCACAGCCACCCCTCGTTGGCTTCACGGGTCTCGGCGGGGGCGCATTGCCGGCGACCGGACATGGGTAGACACCTAGACACCTAGACCTAGACACCTACTCGGCCGTCGCGTCCACGTCGGAGCGGGGAAGGATCGGGCCGCGCCCCGGCAGGAGGGGGCGGTGGTGCATGCGGGGCTCGCGGGCTTGCAGCTCGTTGGCCTCCTCCTCGGCCTCCTCGTCGGCGGGGACGTCACCGCGGGGCAGGATGGGGCGGGAGTGCCTGCCGTGCCTGCCCTTCATGGCGGGGATGTGGGTGCCCCCGATCATGGCCACGTAGCGCTTGGACATGCCGGCCTGCAGCTCTGTGGCCTCCTCATCGGCCTCCTCCTCGGCGGCAGGGACGTCGCTGCGGGGCAGGATGGGGCGGGAGTGCTTGCCGTTCTTGACAGGGATGTAGGATGCCCGGATCATGGCCGCGGTGTCCACGAGCCCGCGGGCTTGCAGCTCCGTGGCATCCTCGTCGGCCTCCTCGTCGGCGGCGGACTCGGGGCTGCCACTGCGCGGCAGCCTAAGGTGGCTGGACCCGCCGTTTTCCGCGGGGATGTACGGGGCCTCCATCTGTCTGCCGATGGACCTCGATTCGAGCACTTCCGGCTCCTCATCGGCGGCAGACTCGTTAGCCTCCTCGTCGAGAGCAGACTCGTCGGCCTCCTCATCGGCGGCGGCGACGTCCCTGCGCGACAGCGTGACGTGCTTCCCGCCCCTCCTGACGGGGATCGGGGAAGCCGCGATCATTTTCGGGTCGATCTTGGATCCGTGATGCGGGGCCGGCATCGTGACCGTTTCCCCGTGATGGCCCCTCGGCAAGATGACGGGCTTGGCCGTCCCACCCTTGCTCGGGCCCGGGCCCATCTGCAGCCTGAACGGCTTCGAGCCGGGCGGGAGATCCCCTTTGGGCTTGCGATGGAGGGAGCGCCCCGTCTCGGGGTCGACAGGCTCGAAATTCACAGGCTTGGCGGGGCCGAGGCCGTGGACAGGGATCTTGCGGGCCTGGAGCTGGCCGGTGGTCTCCTCGTCGCGCTTGCCGTGGCCGCTCTGCTTGAAGCCCGAGTCCGGGTACACGGCCGGACCGATACCCAGGTAGGCCTTGATGCCCTGGGACTTCGGCAGGCCGGCCCACGGTTGCTTCACGGGCGCAGCCGCGACCTGGCTGGCGACCAGGAGGGCCACGCCGGCGGCCTTCATGGAGAAGTACATTTTGGACAAAAGGAAAAAAAAACGACAAAAGGAAAAAGAAAAAGGAAAGATGAGATGATGGGACACCAAGTGGGTGGTGATGGAGAAGGAAGAAAAAAATGCCAAGAGGACAACGGCGGCTAGGTCAATGTATTTATGCCCGGTCGTCCGGACTCGGAGCCCGGCCCCAACCCGGCACGAGTAGCTACCAATGTCTGCCCTAAGGTCCTTGAACACGATGAAACAAGCTTTTTCTATTTTAGATCCGGCCATGCCTGACACCAGACGAACAAAAAAAAAATGGGGGCGTTTGTCTCCTCCCCCGGTCGCGATGCCACCAACTGTGGAGATTTGCAGGTTTTTCCTTTTCCTTTAAAGCGACCTGGTTCTTTTTAGACGACGCGTCGACTCGCGAGGACCCTGATCGACCTCCGAGAATAGGAACTTTGGACAAAGCGTCGCCTGACTTGGCAGGGACGAGGAACAAGACCCACAGCCTCGCCACGGCATAATTACGTCATCGGCGAAACACAGCAACGAAAAAAGAAAAAGAAAAAAAAAAAGAAATCGCCGTCAAGGCCGCACCGGGATCAGACAACGCGTAAGGCCCCACTCCTTGTGCCAGCGACACCTCTTGGACACCTGGATGGTCAGGTTTCCGTACTCGATCCAGATGTAGTCGTGCTTGGCCGACTTGACGACTCCGCGCGGGTTCGTGCAGGCGTTGCCTCCCGGCTGGATGTAGACGCGGTGCGGCAGGCCCGGCACCACAATCTCCTGCCAGATGTCGGGCGTCGACCACTTGCAGGGAAGCGCCACCCGCACCTCGGCGAAGTCCTTGCCCCACAGCACGGCGTCCTGCGCGTTGAGGTCCTTTTTGTCGATGGGGAAGTCGATCCGGAAGTGGTCGCTGTTTGCCGTCGGTTAGCAGAAGCCGCCTGGCTGCTGGTGAGGGCACAGGTAACCAAAGGCCTACCACGACGTCCAGTAATGCGAATCCTCCCAGATACACGGCTCCCTGGTGAGGTAGGTGCGGTTAAAGTCGTGTCCGCCACGCCAATCTCCCGCCTGCCGCAGCTTCTTCAATCCCCTGTGCTCAAAGTCGTGCCCGGGCTCCGGTCTGGGCCGATCCGTGACCGTGTGCCGTTGCAGCCAGCCCTGGGTCGGGTCGGGAGGGTACCCGTCCTGTGCAAGGACGTTTTTTGTAGCCCCAAGCAGCTGCCAGGCCGCGATGGCGATTTTGAGGATGCGCATCCTGACAAGGCCGAGATCGCCGAAGTTCCAGGTTGGCCGTGACAAGGGTGTGACGGAAATGGTCGAGGAAGGTTCTAGTTTAAAAAAAAAAAAAAAAAAAAAAAAAAAAAAAAAAAAAATCCAGCAATATTGTCAAGGCCGTGATTTTTCCGCAGAATTTACTTTGAGGACACAATAGAGCTAGCGCCGGTGGCGTCAAGGTTGTGCCATAGACCCCATGGTTTTACTATATGCAACTGATAAACTTCAGAATCTTTACCAGCATCCATTGTCTAGCTGGCCTTTCAGCCAACTCTGTTCTTACTGCGGCACCTCCAAACAAAAGAGTTTGCAAAACGGAAACCATTGATAATGATTACATGTAATTTCATTCATGATTAGGGAGTTGGGGCGACTTTTGTGCTTTGCCTTTTTTTTTTTTTTTTTTTTGTAAACCTTCCTTGTATGTTTCCAAGATCAAGTGCGGGCGATAAAAACGAGGTTAATTAGGATAATATATTCTACGTAGTAACAAACCCATGTTGAGTCCCTTTTCATATTGCTCTCTCCTTTTCGCAACTATTAAGCGTGGGCGGAAAAGAAAGAAAGGAGAAAAAAATACAAAAGACAAAGGCCCCGCCACCAAGCACGCCCTAACTACGTAACTGCCGTTTTTGGGATTAATTGTGGACATACGGGTCGAGTTGAAATCTGGCAATACGCCCTCGGTCCATTCATCCAATTTAGTGCTATTAATAGTCAACTGCCGCACATCAGACCCGAGGCTCCATAGTCAAGCCGCTGCTGCCCGTCCGAACTCCCACCCCATATACTACGCATCCCACCCTATGGCTACTCCCGGGATAGGCTACCGCGCTAAGGCGCCTAGCACGATATTTTGCGTATGCGTGACACCATGAGGCGAGCCACTTCTCAGCCCCGGAAAAAGGTCACCCGACTCCCGTCCCACCATCACGTGGAAACCCGCTAAGGCAATCAATATTTCTCTTTTTCAACATCCCGAGTATCCAAGGTGTACCTCTACATTGTCATCTACCTAGCTTTTAATTATTGCGCCACCGTTAGGCCACCGAGGCATCCGAATCGATTTATCCATGCTGCCGAGCCCAGCCAGCCAGCCGTGATCTCACACGCCCGAGGCGTCCTGCACATCATGACCATGCACACTATGTTGTCTCACCTTGCACCAGAGCCGTCCCTCCCTCCCTCCTACCAGAGGGCATCCCACGGCCCGTGGCTGCTGCCAATGCCCGTGTTTAACCTCGGCTGGTTATTTGGGGATAGTCTAGGCCGGGCTGGGCTGGGCTTTTCGGCCGTAGTAGTAGCACGGGGGTATCGTGTCGGTTGCCTCATGCTACATTAAACTCGCGCGAGCCACCATGAGAGCCTTCCGTCCCGCAGCCGGCCGGTACCGAGAAATAGGCAATAAAACGCCTCGAGGGCTAGATGTTGAGGCAACAGCAGATGGGAAGACGGTGCCGGGGAGATGTCGCGGGCTGAAGTGACATGTCGGGGTGTTTGATGAGGTGTACGACGTGGAGGTTAATATATGTGATGCCCAGCGTCGCAGTTGTTGAGTCCTGGTGTTTTCCCGAGCAGAGGAAGCTCACCGGCTTCCTGCAGACAACCATGCTTTCTCTGGCGGGGTTCGACGTCTGGGGATAATTAGCAGTTCCCGTGTGTTTTCGTGCTATCCGAAAAAAAGGAATCTTCCTATTCGAGCTGCCGCTGCCACACGTCTCATCCTTGCGCGTGGGTCGGTGAGCAATGGTTTCCGTGACACAAGCCAAGTTCGTTGGTTAGCGCCGGATGCAGGTCAATGCCGATTGGGTACCGGCAACACGTTTTCACATGTTGAGAATATTCGGGACATTTTTAGGTTTAAAAGGGAGCTGTTGTTCCGTCACTTGTAGCGTGCACATAGAGTTTGTAAAGGCAGAGCCCGGCGGGGTTGGGCCTGGGACTGCTTGAGTGGGCGTTATTGGATCAAAACATGTCGATTTGAACGGGTGGACAATTTGCCCAAAACACAGGATGGTACTCTGATCAACTCCCGGCTTCTGCCGTGGGCACCGGGCAATATGTCTCTAACACAAGTCCTTTGTGTCTTGCACCACGTAACACAGCAGCACAGGCGATAATCTATTATCCCACGGCTATCGCCACATGCCTTTCCTAGCCGTCACACGGCATGTCGTTCAAGCAACGACAGCTGAACGGTGGAAATTACCGATTCCTGATTCGCTTACCTCTTCACCAGTCGACGCAGATTATCCCGACTGCACGCTCGAGGCTTCTCGGTCACCCACACACGGGCATACCGTGCCCCGTCGAGATTCCCAAATTGTGCCCGTATGTGGGCGAAACATTTGGACCTTTCTGACAGGCGCCCGGGGCACGGAGCACTAACCAAGGGCTGACCGACGGCGCATGCGGATGGGGCACGCTAGGGCATTCAGCGGCCTTCCCCATCCTCGGTGAGCCTCGATGCCAATTTGCGGGGGATCGGCGAGTCAAGGGCGTCAACAGGCCCATCAGGCGTGGATGTCGCCTTCAACTATTAGACCCCGGGGCGTGGAGAGACAGCTGGACAAGACAGGTATCTGCTTCATGTCTAAGTAGGTCTAAGGGCTTATGAAAGGCGACGGACGCCTGCACCTGAGCCTCGGCACTTGTGTTAACGGGAGAAATAGGCAGATGCTTTTGTGGAGGATGGGCTATGTTTTGCAGATGAGCCGGGCGTTCGCTGCTGCTGACGCGTTGCAACTTTCGTTGGTGGTGGAAAGAAGGCATAATATGCCTAGGATCTTAGCATTGAGCTATTTTCTAGGATCGGAGCGTCTTTCTTGCCGCTCATTCGTCATAGGCTTCCTGATGCCTGCTCAAATGTGTCTACGGTACAGCTGGGGCATAATTATGGCGCCTCCTTTAAGCAAAGGTTCAGCTTCACATCCAAGCTGATCTGTCTTGCCGGACCAGTGGCAGCGGGCAACATGGGGATTACGAATGGGGCGGTGCAGACCACCCTCCAAGCGCAAATAGCTCGTTAGAAGGACGCGCTCGGTTGCTCGTTCCTTGGTCAATGCGAATGCAGGTTTGCCTTGTTTTACCTTGTTACTATCTCGTAGATCTCTTGAGATCAAACGGCCTATGCGCGACATTGATGGCATCATCAGGGGTCTAAGCGTGGTTGCCTTGGGGTTCGCACGTGATCCTGTGGGGTTCAGGGGCCGCCTTGTGTTTCCGACCAGCACTTGCTGGAATCCGAGCACACTTCTATGCTCGACACGAGCGTCTCGTAAAGCACGCAGAAACCAGTGCCGCCGCCATAGCCGCCGCCCTTGCCGCCGGTCCAGTTTCGACATCCAAGCCCTCCCGAAGCTACGCATCGAAACCGACGATGGGCCGCAGCCGGGCCTCGCGTCCCGAGGTCTCCTCCCCGACATCACCCGTTCAGGCAGCGGCAGCGGGTGCGTGAATTTCCTGTTGCTCAAGGCGCATAAAGGCACCTCGGGCACAAATCTCGTCTTTCTTTTCGGGATGCTGCATCTCCGTTGGGCCCCTGCATCCGTCCCTATCCCGAGCCATTCCGTTGCACCAACACGAGATATCTTCCCGTCCCGAGTCCTCCATCCGACACCGGAGGCTACTCTAATTGGCGGTGTACGTGCAGCGGGATCTCTGGCACCACGTGGAAAATTGCTTTCCAGAGTGCGGCCAAAGGAGGCGACATATCCGCGAGAGCCGGAGTTGCGCCATTTCCGCGCCAGGCGCGATAAAGTGCAGATCTGCACCCGCGCGGGCCATATCGGTTCCGAGATCTCCCTGCGGCTATCCCATCCTTTTACCACGCGCCCAGCGGCCGAAAGGTTTTTCCGTTCATCTGCCGCATCTGCTCTCAGCTGCGCCGGCGGGAAGGCCCGCGGTGGGGCCTGCGGACTCGCCGGGTGCTTCAGGTGCAATCGGCGTTCTCCGCCACCTGAGTATGCATTCGCCACACGCCACGTCTCACTGCCACCGGATTCGTTCGACGGCATCTGCCGACGTCCGTCTGGAACGTGGCTGCTATTCAAACTTTTCGACATGACGAGAACGAACGCGTGGCGGACACCACTTTCTAATATACATACCGTTACGCGCAACCCGCGGTTCGACGGGATTAGCTGCGTGACTGCGCCTTCGTAGTGCGCGTACAGCGTCCTGTTTTTTTTTGTCGCCTCCCGCCTCCGCCTCCCCCTAATGTCACCATGTCACTGCCTTGTTTACGTACGCCGTTTATCAGAACCTTTTACCAAGCAAGACTTGGCGTGGCGAGGGAAGATCACCACCGGACCTTTCCGTATAGCTGAATCCTCGACGACTTTCAACGAATCACGGTTTGTGCGGCTCGCTACATGTATACCACACCATTGAGTAACGTCGTTTGTGTATCCCCAAATATGAGAGAGGCGAAGAATATGAGCAATCGTAAAAAAAAGTAAACAAGTACTGGCCATCCAGGGGCTGCAGCCGCGTAGATCCTGGATCAATCGAGGCCCTACGGGAGCCCCCCATGCCACGTTCCCCTTGAGCAAAAAACCTGTGAACGCGTCAATGGGATGGCATCCCTCCCTCCTTCCCGTTCCATTCGGTCAGCGGATTGAGATCGGGATCATACGTCCCAGCACTGCCTAACCCTCAGGCAACCGAAGGGATCATGTGAAAAGAAAAAAAGAAAGAAAAAATTGAAGGCAAACAATGAGACGGAAAGGGTGTCCTAATCCAGCAAAACCTTCCATGTCGTTTGTCATATCGGCCCTTCTTCCGGAAGAACTATCGCAAACGAGACTAGCCGGTTGTCTTTGTGGCGACAGACTCCGTCTCCCTGTCATCGAGCGCTGACCAAAGAAGGGCAGAGACCAGTGGCGCACTGTGGACTCGATATAGGGATCCGCGTTCTTCCTTGGTCAAGGTCCCTCGATCAAAGGCGGTGAGGTGTCTGCCTTCTTTCCTTCCCGGCTTCGATGGTGGGGATTGGTGGGCACGGCTGGGTGACTCAATTTCCGGTTTGAGCCAACGGGAACCACAGCTTCCCCTCCTCGAGGGTGGCGTAGAAGGCAACTAACGCCTCACTCTCACCGTGGGGACAGCCAGGACTTCCGCCTTCCCGCTAGATCGACCGAGCGGGATCGACGACGAGATGGCAACGCCCGGTTGTAGCCACATGACCACGCGAGGGCGGGCCGTTTGGCGAGCTCAACGTTGCCTCCTTCGCCTATCAGCAGCGCGAGGCCCACCAGCCACACCGGCATTTGTAATGTCGGCCCTAATATCGAAAGACATGTAAGCACACGTAGGGGCGATGACTAGGCACCAAGACAGTGCGAGCTACATCCCGGAGTTAGGAGAGATGTCTGTTTCCGGGGCCGAGCTTGGAGATGTTACTGACATAGTGTTTGTGTTTGATGCTGCAGGCATCTATCCGTGGTTGGCAAACTCTTCCGCAGAAGCAGAAACAGAAGGCCTTTTCCTTTCCGGAACGCCAGGACGACAAGGAAAGAAGACAAATGAGAAGAAAAGAAACGGTTCGAGGATGGCGTGGTCGTGGTGCTTGCATAAATGAAAAACGGACAAGGGGCAGTAGGTAAGGCCGTGTCGAGGACCCCCTATTTTCATGCGGTGAAGATCCCGGCGCCGCAGCCAACGCCCCTTTATGCATGAGGTTTGCGTGCCACGCCTTGGTGTCGAGGCTGGCGGTTCATTTGTGTTTTTCTTGTTCCTCCTTTTTCACTTTCTTGTTTCACTCTGTCCTCCATGTCGACCATCTTGGAGGTCGACCGACGATATCCCACGACGACAACGACGACGACGAAGATGACGACGACAACAACAACAACGACGGCGGCGACGATGAAGACGACGACGACATCAATACGTCTCAGTCAGAAACGCGTCGCCGCCGACATCGCCATTGTTCTGGCCGCCGACAGCCGAGGAGCCCTTGGGCGAACCAGCCGCAGCAGCAGCACACTCGGACAGGAGCGCAGCCATATCCGGCCGCCGGCGCTGCAGCTGGGTGCTGTACGGGCCGACGCTCGACTGGTTGTGTTCGAACTCGATCGCGGCTCCGTACCCTAAGTCGGCCTGCACCGGCGTCGGCTCCGCGCTCGAGGCCCGCGACGGCGGGTTGGTTTCGAGAGGAGACTCGCTCCTGTTGGGCGTGAGGCCGTGGCCACAGTTAACGCCAGTGCGCGACCGAGTCGACTGTTGATGCAGTCGATGCGTCGAAGGGCTCATTGGGGACGGGGAGTGTAGTTCACCCCTTGTTTCCATCTGCACTTACCTCTCCGAGTAGGCGAGGTAGTTGTTGGCCCAGCCCCAGCCGTCTCCATCCTCGGAGCCATCTCCGTCGCCGGCTCCATGGTAGGACCTGGGGTCGGTCAGGAACGTGTTGCCGGCGGCGAGGGCAGCCAGGTCGAGGCTTGACGGCTCGCGCTCGTCAGAAGGGAAACCGCCGTCGCTGAGACGGATGTCGTCCGACGCTGTCTCGTCGACATCGGGATCGGCGGGGCCAATGTCGTCAAAGTCGTCGTCAATCCCGTGGATGTCAGCCTCAGCCTTGGTGGCGGTGAAGGGACAGCCGGCCCCCCCGCCCTTGCCGCTTTCCTCTTCGTTGGCGCCGCTCCCCGACGGCCCCATTTCACCTCGGCCGCTATCGTCGTTATAACACAGAGCAAGTGCGACGCTTATCGTTGCGCCTCCGTCGAGCCTGATGTGGTTAGCCATGCTTGCTGCTGGTGGATGGCAAAGCACGTTTGCGTCGGGCGGCTGCCTGTGGCGCCAGTGTTGCTGCTACTGCTGTTGCTGTGGGGAGGCGGCGCTGGCGCTGCTGCGGGTTTCGGGGTGTGCGTCTCCCGTTGTGGTATGGAGGCACGGCTTCCTTTCTGTCTTGGTTCCGCCTCGTGTCGCCGTCGAGCAGCACACCTGATTCAAGACTACTGGCAAAACGGTTCGGCAAAGGCTAGGAAGTGGATTGAATGGGGTTCAGGAGAGAGTTGCGTTTTGTAGCTCTCTCTAGCTCTCTACACGATCCACCAGACTCTCGTCTCTACCCACTAGACTTCGAAACAGCATCGATGAGATCCACTCAGGCATCAACCCGCAAGCACGCAACGGCAGGGCATTGGGCCGCGAGTTTACTGAGGGCGGGAGGGCCCATCGTTCCGCGCTGCTACGGGTAAGGGTTCCTGACCGCCTCTGGGCTGAGTTGCGTGGGGAACCTGGTCAGGGGCCTACGATGGAGAATACTCTCTATTGGCTCCTGGAGCGAGAAGGCGTCGAGAAGGCGTCGAGACCAAAGAAGCAGCAAAAGAAGGCGTCGGGAGGGTGTGAGAATAGCTGGAAACGGGGCAGGCGGATCCTGGCAGGGACCCCGAGGAAGTATTTACCATGTACCGAGGACTTGCCCCGCTATGGACGAGAGGTCACTATCGCTGCGGGTGGCAGAGGCCTGAGGGAAGACGGATCCAGGCACAGGGGAATTGGATTTCGAAGAGAGGGGATCGAAGACGGACGACTGGAGCAAGAGGCGACTCGGGACAAGACGCTGGACATGTGGCATGGTTCCAGTCAGCATAGGCAAAAAGGATGCAGGAAGATGGAGAGGGAGGAGGGAGGGCGTCTCCATTATGAGGCCGTGATCGGAGCCTGCGCTGGTTGGTGGTTGCGCAGCTCAGCAGATCAGTGAGACGCGTTGAGCATCCACCACCACCACCACCACCACAACCACCGCTAAAGCCGACAGACGCGTCACGAGCAGCAAAAACCGCATCGAGGATGAGGAGGAGACCGAGGGGAGGAACGAGGGGCTTTTATGCGAAGACCGCAGCCTGACCGCACTTTGGGCGCTGAGGCTAGCTGGGCGGGCGCACAAACACATACGAGACTGGCGCCTTCAGCCCGTCCGGCCGCCGATTTCGACCCCTTTTGGCGAATGATTTCCAGGAATGCAAGCCGCCATTGTGTCATCACAGTGCACTACGGAGCCTGCTGGCATCATTTTATTTGCTGGCACGAGGGCGGGAGGAGAGAGAGACAGAGAGAAGGACGATGAATGGCTCGGTGCTACATATGTGCAGATTGTCTCTCTTTTGCCGGCATTGCCACAACACCGAAGGCGAGCACGGCATGTCCAATTGACGTCTCGCGGGCAGAGAGACGGGAGTGCCGTGTAGAACAAAAGCCGGGCATGGTTCGCTCGCTCGCTCCACAGGGCCGCCGCCAGGATGTGCCGAAGAGGGCTCGAGATAGACGGAAGTGCAGGTCGGCTTGCAGCTTGCATGAGAAGCGAGCAACACGTACGGCCTCTGAGATGGCACCGGCGGCGGGGGAGGGCCATCACCAGGCCAGGCAAGTGGCAGCCGAGAAGGTCCAAGTGGGTGGGTGGCTTGCAATCTCGTCATGCAACAGGCCGTTTTGGGAGTCTTGCAAGACGACGGAGGCAATAGGACATGGTCGGGTCCGGAGGTGCTGCTAGAGCCATCCGTGGCGTCGCCGGTGTGCGTTCTCCTGGACGGGAAAACAGCTCGTCATCCGTTGTATTGCTGTGCTCCAAGTGAAGACGGGAGGTGCACTCTCTGTCGAGGCTCCATCCATGGTTCCCCCCTATCCGTCGAATGCTCTACTCTCCGTCGGCGGCAGAGAGCGGGGCGGTTCCCTACATACAGTAGCGCAGATGCAGCCATTCTTGTTGGTGCAGCAGCCAGCCCCAGTCGACCACCCTTATTGTTTACATTATGTCGACGATCTATACTGAAATGGGCCGGATTATTGAAACACTGCGTCATGTCATGTTTGTGACGATGCAAGCCCCCCGACGTCCGTCACCAAAAGCTGGCCACGAGGAAGCGCCGTAGATCGAGGACAATGGACAACGTCCAAAAATCGAGAATCAATAGCGGCCCGTGCTTGCCAAGCGCTAGCGATGGGCGGCCCGCCATCTCGCAGTGGAGAAGGAACATGAAGCACGTTATTTGTCCCCGCAACCCGAGCCGGCAGCGACTGGCAGCCAGGGAGCCAGGGTCAATAACCCGGTTGATTGAAGGCGTGACAGTTGGCGTCAACCAGCAGACATCTCCCGACAAAAGAGGGGAAAAGGCGGGGGGCTATGCCACGCAGCAGCTTCCTTGGAACTGGCGTCATTCGATGCAAGCGGACATGGCACGGGACCAGCTGATCTCCAATAGTTTATTGTTGCGTCTCGGTCCCCGTGCCGTCGCCGCCGAGCCGAAACGGTGGCGGCTCCCGGCTGGTGCTGGGCCTCGATAACGAGCGGAGCCAGCGCATCATTCATGTGGCGGCAGGTCATGCCGGCAACCCGTGCCGGCGCGACGTGAGTGGCTCGGCCGGGGCCCCAGATCAAAACAACCTTTTACCTTCCATGGGCGGCCGGCTGGCTTTGTAGCTTTGCGGCTCTGCTCTCACGAGTGGGCCCATCTAGTGCGCTGCCGGCAATCAAGAGAGCTGCGCAGCTGCGTCGGTATCATGTCAGCAAGCTACCTACCTACCCAGACAGAGGTAGACGCCATGGACCTGGCTGCCTTGGTTGCCTCCCTCGCCCGGCTTCCCAAGCCCATATAATTCGCTCACATCCCGCTTTCGTGCATGGTTCTTATAGTCACCGCCCGCTCTCTTCCCCTTGCTGCTTTTCCCTTCCTTTTTTCTGCTTCCCCTCCACCCGACCTCACTCGACCGAAGCCTGGCAATTTTCCTTGCCTCTTTGCCTGCCTGCCTGCCTGCCTGCCTGCCTGCCTGCCTGCCTTTGTCTATCAAACAAGTAGATCATCGCCCAGGCACAGCTGGCTCGGGCGCTTAGTTCCTGCGTCCCCAAGGCAGGCCCCGGGACGCCCCCCGATGCGCCCCCGGGGCACAAACGATACCACCACCCGACTCCTCCCGTTTGGGGCAGCCAGGCGACGACCTATCCAGCCACGCGATTATCCCGAGTAACACTAGGCGTCTGCTCACCGAGAAAACGTCACGAACACCAACCCCTTCGCTATCGCAATGTGCAGATCAGCCTTCAGCCCCCGGGCGAGGTATCGGCTTTGTCGTCCCTTCGGAAAGGCGCGCTTCTCGATTGCAGCCGTGCCAAAACAGGCACCTGCGCCCACAGCCACCCCAAACGCCTCGCCGGCGCCAGACCAGGGTTAGTCCGTGTCCTTGGGCGTGCCGACTCCCTCAGCCGCGCGCGCGATCCGAAAATATTGATTGGAATGCCAGCCAACGACGCCTCATCTCAAGGCAGCCGGTTGCCTTGCGAGAGGGGTCGGTTCTTAATGCAGAGTTTCAAAGCCTGACGGCAAACCTTGGAGATTGCCCAGAAACGGTCGCCTTGTTTCGCCTACACGGCTCATGGTCCTTCCGTCGCTTGGGGAACAGGGCAAGGGATGGCTGACCTTCGCCCGTGCTTTTTTCGGTCAATCCTGGGGCGAGGCACAGGCCTTGGTGTTGGGCGTTTGTGTGCAAAGCTTGCACCAACATGCTTTGCCTGGTTGGCTTTTTGCCTTCAGGCGTCCCCGCGATGCTACCAACAGACCAGAAGCGGACTGCTGCCTGTCGGGTGCCAGCCCTATGGGAAGGCGATCTCAGCAGGGCCAGCCAATGGGGCCCACCAACGCCGCTTCCCTTGAGACCGAGCGAGAGAGACGTGCTGACGCCAATCTTAATAATTCCTTACTAACATACCTACCGAGGCACGTAATTCTATTTACATGCCATTCGATGAGGCGACCGCGCTAGCAGCGGAGGCCATCTAACAGGACACAAGGGTCCCCCATCCAGACGGCGGGGTAAGCCCTCACTGACAAAAGCTAATTTCCCCCCAATATCTCGGCAACCGAGGAACAGCCGAGCCGACTGCTGTCCGTCCTAAACATCCGGCCCTCCATCGTCGGCTGGCGGAGCAAAGTCGGCCTCCGTTGTGCGTAGTTGCGTGCTGCCCTATTACCGAGAAGCCCGCATTCCAGGCCGCAAGGAACCAACCCACGCGCGATATACCCCCAAAGAGGGGCACCTCACCGCGAGCGGGGAGAAAAGGAGCACTTTTGCGAGTTCCCCGCTTGGGGTGCCGAACCCAGCCTTGCTATTGAAGCGGCTATGCCGAAACCTAGCCTTGCTATTGAGGCGGCTATAAGAGCATGCGCTATTTAAGACGCGTCGACGGCATTGGCTACCTATGCATATTGCACTTTTGACGCCTGAGACCCAAGGCCGGAGAAGAAAAAGAGGCAACCACACTTGCCCCCAAAGAAGCAAATATATGCAGCTATAGCTTCCCTTAGGTGGAGGCTCTATGTTACCCACATGCGCAATAAGCTGTCCTCTGCAGAATCGGACACGACTCTCGCATCACGCGCTCCTCGTCAACGGCGAATCAAGCACCGATCACGGAACGCGATACACCGACAAGCCGACACAGTAAGTCACACGTCAGCCACGGGCACAGAATATTCTCCGGCGCCCACCGGGACCGAAAGGAAGCACCCTGGTCAGGTGCCGGCAGGACAGCCAATCTCCTGGTTACGTCAGCTGCAAAGCAGATCTCTGCAGAAGCCCCAGGGAGAACCAACGGCAGAACCCGCCGAGTCGCCCGAAAGGCTCACCGAGGGCAGATTTAGTTGAGGCTCTAGGTGGTGTATTTCCACGGCAGCGGGAGTGCCCGCAGCTGTCAAGGGAACACGTGAGCTCTGCTCGTACATGAGTCCAACCACGGCGAGGCCGTTTTTTCCTTTCAGCTGCGTCATCTTCCCCCAACGCCGGGACTAAGATCTGAGCTGACTTGCGCGCGCGGTGGAAAAAAAAAGACATCTACAAATAGCCGCACGGCAGCGCCCGGTTCGTACAAAGATACACATACACAAAAAAAAGAATTCCTACATGCTGACAGGCGTGTGGGTAAAGGTAATGAACAGCCTACCGCGAGAAGGAATATCGATGTCGGTGTAGGAGCAGGCGGTGTAGAAACCAAATCCGATACTGGACAAAGCAAGGCGACCAACCTCATGTCGCGTCCATCCATATGCCGGTAAGTAAGCCTGCGCCGCGAGCCCAGTCGGTCATCGCTCTCAAGTGACGGGCTTAAACCCGCTCGGCCGTGTCAGTGCTCGATTGGGTTATTCACGCTCGAGCGCTCCTTCGCGCGATACATGTAGGATTTCCAGAAACGCCATCTGCATCCTGCAGATACAATGGGATCCGGCCGCCTTTTTTTTGCCGCAGCAGGTCGATCCTGATGTCAGGGGTGGGTGATGCGTCCAGCCCCTGAACGCGCCTCGCCCCCACACAACGCACAAGCGCGCGCCAATTCCAATGACACGACAAGAAAGGTCCCTAGCCACCGTGAATTAGGTAGTTTCCACGCGAGTGCAGCCTGATTAGAAAGTAAAAAAAAAATAAAAAAAAAGTAATATAGAGCGATAGTTTCGTGTTGAACTATGACTATCAAACTATCACCATCCGGGGATACATAGGGTAAGCGGCCACGTAAAAAGAGAAAACTCCGAACGCGGCGCTCGGCAATGCACCAAGATACCTGTCGTCAAAGCAGGTAGTTACGAGACCAAAGCAAAAGAAAACAAAAGACAACCCCCAGTCCAGTAGCCACAACGCCATCGTGAATTCCTTCCGTCGCACCCAAACCTCTCAAAAAATCCCCACTTGGCCTTGACACAACGTGCGCCTCTCTTCAACCTATCTGGTCTCCAACCACAAGCCATGAGCCGCCACCACTATTATGTCCCCAAAGGCAGACTGATTTAAAAAACCGTACGGTAGGGGGGTCAGAAACGTAATGCGCACTCCTCTGTATAGAGGGTACGGCAAAACGGGGTTCGTTGGCGGTACGTAGGCTTGTGATTGGGAACGAAAACAAGCAAGCAGTAGGCAGTATCTGCCGTTGTCTGCCGCTCCCAGAGGAGAGAGAGGGGTGCCCGCGCCAGTGAGCAGCCGGTGAGAGGCTGGCCCAAAAAAAAAAAAAAAAAAAAAAAAAAAAAGGGGNAAAAAAAAAACAAGGGGGAGGACAACGGGGCCCAGTCTGACGCTTGAACGTAGCAATCTGCACACCGGCTCTGGACCGAGGTTGGCTCGTGTGCTCCCCCGCCCAGAGTCAGTTGTTTTCCTGCGCAGTCCGGTCCGCCTGGATAATGGTGACGGGCGCTGGCGACGTCGCCATCGCGGCCTGGTCTTGGGACTGCCGCTCGGACGGGGCGTTGCCAGCGCCAGTGGTCCCTATCGCGTCGGCGTCCGGGAGCATCTCGTCGTCTTCCGAGGCGAGCTTGGCAGGGGGAGGGCGCATGTCGATGTCGGCGTCCTCGTACTCGGGCAGCGGGGTGAAGCGGCGCGTCGACTTGTCGTACCGGATCCATTTGCCCTTGTCGGCAATCCGGCAAGCGAGCCAAAGGATCCGCTCCCGCCGGTGGTCCCCGAGCGAGGGAGTCTCAAACATGCGCTCGTCATCCTCCATCTTGTCCATCTTGAAATGCTCCGCAGGGAACTCATGCTCCGTCCACACCAGGCCGCGGAGAGCCCAGTCTTCAGGCAAAGGTTTCGCCGCGGTCGTGGGGAATGCGGGCGACTCGTACGTCTCGGGGTGCTCGAAGTCCGGGACGAAGGAGTTGAGCGAAAGCGTGAGCAAGTGCCAAGGGAAGGCCCCTTCCAGACGGCTCATGGCGGCCTCGAGCTTAGACATGGCATAAATGAAGAAGAGCCGCGCGTGCAAGTACGACAGGATGTTCATGTCTCCGAGCCGCGCCATTACGATCAGGTCGGTATCGTGGGCAAATTTAAGCGCCTGCTGCACCCTGAGCGGCCATTCGATCTCTTCGTCGGTCACACCCTCCATGGTGGTGTCGGCAGCCGCATCCTCGGGGCGCGACGCCACGATGATCTTCATCAGGAAGTTGTAGGCGTTGCCGTGGCCAAGAATTGCCGCGATGTTGGAGAGAGCGATCTGATAGCCCGGCTCCAGCCACTTCCTGGTGCTCCTCGCGATGGTAAGGTCGAGGTTGTCGAGGAACTCCTTGCGCGCGCCCTCGAGGATGTGCTCGTTCTTGTCGGTAAAAAAGACGCCGTGGACTTGGATAAACGCGCGGTTAAGTGGGAGAAGCTTGCTCTGGGCGCCAGACATTACTGGCTCGAATAGAGTAAGGATGCTGTCCCTAGCGCTTTTGAAGGGCACCGCGACAGTTAAACTTTTAAGGTAGTAGAACAGCTGGGCGACGACATCAGGCCTGGCAAGAATGGCCAGGTGGTGGTGCAGCCTGCCGGTCGTGGGCGCCTTGTCGCTTGCCTTGGAGTACCAGCTGCGAGAAACGGCCGTCCAAACGTTCCTGTCATGAAGATCATCGTCTTCAATAGCCATACTGAGCAGGCGGAGCTTGTCAGTCACGCAGCAGAGGCGGGACGAGCTTTTTTATAGTTTGTGCATACCGGTATCGAGAGAGATCCCCCAAGCATTCGATCCACGTATCCTCGAAAGCAGGTACCGTCTCGTAAAGAAGGGCCATCATGCTGTACGCAAGATATATGAAACTGAGCATATACTCAGACGAGCCCGGCAGGCGATGGCGGAGGAGCTCGAGGAAGCTATGGATGCCGTGGCGCCACATCCGCGCTGGCATGGCATATTTGGAGGCAAGACGCCGAAGGGCGGGCCCAGCCGAGGGGTGTTGAGACGCGAGGAAAAAGTCTTTCGAGTCCATTAGCCAAACCGAGCAGGCACGAAAAGAATGGTGGGATGTGGACAGACGTACCGTGATGCTCATGAAGCAGCGCTCTGTGCAAGGTTATTAGGGCTTGCCATTGGTCGTCCTTCAGCTTGCTAGGGTCCTGGCTATCCTGCAACGACGTTTGGGCCGTATCGACTTCGATGCATCGAGATTCGACCATAACGAGACTAAAAAGGTGCGAAGCATGTCAGTATCAGCCACAATGCGCGAACCTGGGCCTCACGTGAGGGGTGGGTGGGTAGGGGCAAGGGTCTGTCGTGGTATAAAAGGCTCGGCTGCGCCGTGCCTATAACTGCACCTTTCCCCGCAAACAACTAAAGGAAGATGACCTACCCGGAATAAATCCCCTTGACTTCGGCGATCAGCTGCTCTTGGCTTATGGGCCTGGTTTCCGGCTCCTTTGATAGCTCATTAACCACATCTCCCGGAGGCTCGCCTCCCCCCGTCGGCCTGCTCGGGCCCATGCCGCGCCGACTGGCCGGGCCCGTAGCCATGCCTCGCGGATTGTTATTGTGATGACCGCCCCGGGACGCGGGGGGCCCGGCTGGCAGGCGTGCGATCGGCGGGGTGCCCTCGTCCCACAATTTTTTTTTCTCGCGCGGCGCCGACACAAAATCCTGGGCCTCGGATCTGGTTCCTTTCGGGCGCGGTCGAGAGCCGGTGGTGACTTGCTTGGACGGCGAGGTGCGATCCGGTGTCCTCCGCTGTTTGGGCTCGTGCTGATTGCCCGACGGACAGTCTGGCGGCTCCGGCGAACTACGCTTACCCGGCGAACCAGTGACCTCTCGCGGTTGCCTTGAATGAGGCAACTATTGTCAGTTCTACTTCTTTCTAGGACAGCCTCGCCGAGTGTGGCTAGTGGCCAACTCACTGGTTTTCCGGAAAATCAACCTCTCCTTCGTTCTTTTCTGCGGTGTCCGCATCCTGTTCTTGCGGCACTTGTCTTCGCGCATGGGTATTTCGCAGGTGCTTGACCCAGGTGTCGTTCAGGTCGAAGCCTGAGGCCTTTTCGTTGACAGCTTTCGACGACATCCCGCGCAAGCTGGGGCGGCAGGTCTGGTATTTGTAGCCGAGTGGTTTCTGTTTGGCAGAAACAATTGAAGCGTACCAAGTGGTTCTGTTGATCTTTTTCGAATATTCCCGTCGACATAAACGGGCCTGCGAGATAGATATACACGGCAGCAACTAGGCATCTCGAGACAACTGATCACTGGAAATGGCGAACCATTCCGCCCTCCGGTGCGGGGGGTGTTTTTGGGTAGGGGTAGAGGGGTGCAGAGAATGGTTCGCGCCCATTCCACACCTACCTAAACCCAATTAGGCATAGTGGTCGCCTCACATGCCGACCTACATTGAGGTCATGCGGCTCTGCCTGGCCGCCAAATGGTTCGCACGCGCACATTGACGGGGAGGTCAGCGTCCCCAATTTCATACAGGCGAAGAGCAATTCTCCTACGGTTTCCCGTCTATTGCAGACCGAGGTAAATGGAAGGAAAGGCTCGCATCTTTATACTCCCGACGTAGCTGTCGCCCCCCACCAGGGCCAAATGGATCTAACCATGCTCTGCGCCTACCATGCAATGGAATTGAGACTTAAGACCTCTCATCTCGCGACATTCGGTGCCCTATTCAGAGGTGCTTGCCCGATCAATTACAGCTTCAGCCAACTTCTTGTCCCCAGGGAGACATCGAGCCTCCTTGACGCAACGCGACAGTCACGACACATAAATGCGGTACGAAATTGCGCAAGTCAAGCGGACAGTCATTGGGGGGCCGTCAAGTTTATATATGCGTCCCTCCCAGCCACTCCATTCCACGCCCGCCTGAGTCCGCCAGCTGAAAGACAGTCAAGCCCCCACATTTGACATTTGCGGCCACCCCGCATTGGCTGCCCTTCCAATGGGCACTTTTGTTTCTCCGCGTCGCGCCAGGTGCTTTCTTGTATGGTTGCACCATTGTGGCGCCGACTTTCTCTGCTGCGCCTCCCTCTTCCTGTTTGAGCCCGAACCCCTGCCTTTCCGAGGAATGGCTTCGCTCAAACGCGACAAGAAAGCAGTCAATGCAAACGCTGACCTTCGCAGGCTTCAGACAGACTCCAGTCGCCGGCGCGACACCGAATGCGCTCGCATTGGTTCGCTCCGATGTGCCGCTGCCGCGGCCGTGTTCCAGCGCCGTGGCCACAGTCACCCAGGCCCGGTCGTTGAAAGATGACCAGCCGCCGCCTCGACGATCCCCGACGTGTCAACACCTCTCGTGCTCGTGTGCGCCCTCGGCTGCCGCCCTGGCAGGGCAACGACCCACCAGTCGATAAAAACACCCGCGCGGCCGACGAGAACGCGACCC
>PYSR01000238.1:0-41437 GCA_003049425.1 Magnaporthiopsis incrustans
ATAAGGTAGGTATAAATATTGTATTAAGGCATAAGAGCGTGAGAGTTGCTTGCTTTTCCGTGTGTGCATCAGGAGGAAGAAATCTCCTTGGATCCTTTGAAGGGATAGGTCCTTTATATATACAATAAGTAGGGTCCGTGCGTATGCACGTTCCTTAGGCTACGTGCCCTGATCACGTTGTAGGGTTACTTACGTAACCTTGGCAACGTGGCGGGCATGTGCCGTGTATAAGGTTGCATTGCTATAAGCTACAAGCCTTTATGCATATATGCAATATATGCACTAACAGTTTATGACCCTGTTTTTGCGTCGTTGCCGTAACGATTTAAAAATGGGCGTTGCCGTAACGATGGTGCGATGGTACGGCGGCGCGGGTGTGCTACAAAGGTTCGTCCCTACTGTAAATTTATTAATAAAAAGGAAGCTATTCGTAATAATAACAACGCCCGCGATGGAAGACGACGATAATAAGTATATACGTACCGTGGCGGTAGTTGTAACTGTTATTTTAATTTTTTATTTGGTGCAAATTCACCTGGAAAAAGAGAATTAACGCCAGGCGAGGCTACTCGAGAAGTATAAACCTTGCCTTTTGAAAGAAGCTATTCACGCCCGTGGCTACTCGTATGCCGCATATATCGCCCGCGATTTTTAAGAAGGCAGCGAGACTCGGTTGAAAATCCCACCTTTTGTTATAGCCCCTGTTCTTTGGCGGATAACGGCTGACTGGGGGACCCTTACAGGTACTTTGAACCCCCCCTGCAGCATTTTTTGTACCTCGCAACGATCGTTGCGGTAACGATCGTTGCTGCCGATTAGGCCCTTAGCATCCCGTGCCATTCAAACACCTTATATCGCATCCCGCACATTTAGGGCCTAATCGGCGGCAACGATCGTGTCACGGGACAAGACCAGCGTTGTACCCGTTACACCAAGGCAAAAGAGGAACGTTGTTGTAGCTGGGACTACAACCGTGCATGGTCCTTATAAGGGATCGTACCGTGACATTAATAATTTATACCGCGTTAACGGAAAACGTATTTTATTGGGGCAAATTAATTATGCCTTAACCGCGTCCAGCAATACTTATTATGCTTTAAGCGCGGCCGGAGCCACTTTTAAAGTGCGTTTTAAGTATTTCACGAAAAAGGCCTTAAACTTTAGCCATATTAGCAATTAAGGTTAGCTTAAACCCTAGCGCATTTCGTGCGCACTCGTTATTGCCCTGGCCCTGCCAGGATCTTTTTTTTCCCCTTTTAAAAGGGTGGTTTTACATTTAATGCCCGGCTTTTAACCGGATTTTTTTTTTTAAAACATGGTTAGCTTTTAACCTTTTTTTTATTAGGGTTTTTTTTTAAGTAATTTAAAAATAATTTAAAATTTATAGGTATTAAATGATAATTTACGTGCATGTTGCGTTTTTTTAAAATTATTTCCCAGTTAATGCATTACCATTGCACGACGGTCCGAATAATAACATTATTTTGGCCGGTTTATTAATACATTATTATGCTATTTAAAACGCGTTTTCTTTTTAATCATTATTGCTGGATTAAACCATTATATTGCAACGCTTTTAAGCATTTAACGTTTATTAACCATAAAGCCCCGAGCCGTTTCGTTTTGCGCAAGCGAAAAGCACAAAACGTTGCTTTTTATTATGCCGGCATTTATTAAGCCCCGGCCCCATTAATTATAGGGCCCGCCGATAAGCCCGCTTTATCGGCGGGGGGACGTGCATAACAAGTGCGACCCGAGTATGGATAAAATGCGCCCCACATGCCCCACCAGTGCACGATTAAGGCGCCTCGACAGCCACACGTGGCGCAATCCCTCCCCTTCCAGGGAGGCGCACCTAGCCCTGTTCGTATATAGCCTTAAAGGCCGTTTAATATATAAAAGGGGATGGGTCGCCCTTTTTTTTTAATAAATAAAAGGGAAAAATATTAAAAATATACCAAACCATATTTAACTTACCTATTACCCAGTGACCACAATCCACCACCCGTCCCGTTTTACCCTGACGTGACATTTACCCAGTTATGCCGTAAACCCAGGCGTAACAGTTATCGTCGTTAATTTTTACAAACCGGATATTTAATGCTATACTGGCATTAGCTTAAGCAATTTAAAGGCTAACCCCTGTTAATCCCATTATAAAAGCAATTAAATCTTTTTCCCAGGCTTACCAGGACCGGCTCGATAACTTAAAGTTTATCCGCATCGTTAAATTATTAAAAACATTAAAAAAGGCCGAACTTTAAATAGCGTTAAATAAGCGAAACCGGGAAACGTATATAACCAATTTTTAAAAGCAATAATATAGTTATTTTTATACGTGGGAAAAGATTATTATTTATTACATGGATTTAATTAAAGTTATTGCAATATATTTTATTTTGCCGCGCCTTACCGCCCGTTAAAAAATAACGGCTGCTTATAACTTTTTAATCCCGCCGCTTTTTACCTATTACAATGGCCTTAATTTGCTTTAATTCGCGTTATACTATATTGCCATTTACTTTGCGCATTTTAACCGTATATATTCCTGTTGCAAATCCGTTAACTTTTACCTGCAAATTTTGCGCGCGCGAAAAAGAGCCTCTTAATCCGCCTCCTTTAATGCCGCTTAATCCTCCGCCCGACCCGCTAACGTTAAATTATGCAAGGCCGTTACCGCATAAACGATTTTTATTTAAGCGTTAACGTTGTATTTCGCCGGTGCGTTTTTAACGATTTTTTACCGCCTTTTTAAGTGCTTAAACGCTTGTTTAATTATTATTTTTATTTGGAAATGGCGTAAATTAAAAAGCTTTTTACGGGTAACCGGCGGCGCTTTCGCCTTTTTCCAATCCTGCAAATAATACCGGATCCTAAAAAAAGGCACGATAATTTTAGGCCTTAATTTAAACCCGGTATTAGCAAGGTAATATTTATCTCGCGGTATTTAAAATCCTTTATTTAATGCCTTTTTTAATAAAATTAAATCGTTTATAAATTTTTTAATGCCGGTTAACACGTACGTAAATGCCATGTTAAATTTAATTATTGCGAAAACGTTTTATAAAATCCTTCCTTTTTAATTAAACCACGGCTTTTATGCCTTGCTTTTTTTAATAAAGGCCGAAACGTGCATTTTATTAATTGTTTTAATACACCTGCTAAATTTTATAAAAATTACCGGATTAAATTTAATAACCGGGTTTAACCATTTATTAAAAGGTAAACGTATAACCGTAAAATAAAACTTTTGTATATAATTTAATATTTTATAAAAAACGTTATTAACCATGCTTTAAGCGATTTTAAAAAAATTACAAGCAATTTTTTAAATAACGACCTGCCCGATAATTAATAAAAAAATTATTAACTTATAAGCTAATTATTAGTATTAAATGCCGTAAAATTTAGCGTTAATGGTTAACTAATCCAGAAAGAGGCTGAATTTAGCTTTCGTTAAGCGGAATAAGCTGCGGAACCAAGTTTTGCTGCCTTTTTAAAAATTGCGGGCGATATATGCGGCATACGAGTAACCACCGGCATAAATAGCTTTTTTTAAAAAGCAAAGTTTATATTTCTTAAATAACCTTGCCTAGCGTTAATTTTTTTTTTTAAATAAATTTGCATTAAATAAAAAATTAAAATAACAGTTATAATTACCGCCACGGTACGTATATACTTATTATCGTCGTTTTTTATCGCGGGCGTTATTATTATTACGAATAACTTCCTTTTTATTAATAAATTTACAGTAAAAATAAACTTTTATAGCACACCCGCGCCGCCGTACCATTGCATTATCGTTACGGCAACGCCCATTTTTAAATCGTTACGGCAACGACGTAAAAACAGGGTTATAAGCGAGTTTTACTTGGCAATTAGTACAGATTTGGCTTAATTTTAGCCTAAAACAACTTCCTGCAAGTTGAGTACTTCCTTTTAACCCCTGTTTATCGTTACGGACAGACAGGCCCTGACTTGGGTGCGGATCCCCTACTAAACAAGGCAAGGTGCGTCCAGATAAATGAAAATACCCCTGTCTTTTTGTGCTCGCAACGATCGTTGCGGTAACGATCGTTGCCGCCGATCAGGCCCCTAGTGTGTGGACGTAGACCTCCGCCTTCCATGTGTGTCGTAATGATGACTAATCGGCCTATACTCAGCGTCGACCGAAGGCGAACCCCACGACGGACGGCGGGACCCACCTTGCATGTTGCAGCTTGGGTGACGACACGCAAAGCCAAACCATCCACCCAGCGGCGCTCCTTTCCTTGACGATTGCGCAATGCTAACGGACTGCCTGGGGTTTTGGAGCTGCTGATGATATGCTCCCTGCATGGGGACGGATAGCACGTATTACTAACGTTTGACGCGCAGCCATTTCCGTGAGCCGCGGCATGACTGCCAGGCGTCAAGATGGGCGCCAGCGACTCCAAGCTTGTCTTCAAGAAGGGCATCTTCAGACTTTCTGAAGAACGGCACATCCCGGCAGACGATCCTTACTGGACCTCGGTTCGTTCACTGTTCCAGCCTCTGCCCCTCTACCGGTAGACATGGCGATCCCCTCATTTCCAAGCAGACAGTTCATGCTAACCGCCTCCACTCCGCCACAGTTTTGGGAGCTGCCCGAGTCGTCCGAGGACATCTTCAGCCTCTTCGCCCCCGCCGACATTCGCCGCACCCGAGACCAGGCGATCGAGAACATCGAGACGCTGATACTCGCCGTGACATCACGGCTCTTCATCCTTCGCCACCACCCCTCCTTCCCGGACCCGGAGATTGCGCCGGAGCGTGATGCGCTGAACTGCATTCGCGTGCTGACGCGGATCCTGCCGTATCTGTACGAGGTCGAATCCTTGCAGGCCTGGGAGGAGAAGTTCTTCTGGGGCATTCGCCGGAAGCGCACGCGCAGAGCCACCATCGCCAACGAGGTGCTCTTCGACGACTCCCAGCCCTTGTCGCCAGCCTCGGTGGCCACGGACCTCGAGCACGATGGTGGCGGCGACAACGAAGGAATGTCTCTGCGCGCGCAGGCCCGAGCGTCCAGCAAGAAACCGTCCAGCGCGACGACGACGGAGGAGGGGTTCGAGGATGCCAAGCCGCTGGCCGAGGAGCTGATCGAGACGCTGGCGGACCTGCTGTTTATGGGAGAGTTCACGGTGCCGAGGCAGGCGCAGGGCAAGCCCAAGGTCAGCTACGCGATATGGCAGAGCGGCGTCGGCTGCAACACGGCCATCGCGACGACCAAGGAGTGGGAGAGCAACCGGACCGAGATCCTGCGGCTGCTGCTCACGCTGGGCAGCCAGAGCATGTACATGTCGGCGGGGGTGCTGCCGCAGAGGGGGGTACGGGCGCTGACGCAGATCTGTACGTGCCCGGACAAGCAGGTGGTGCTGTCGGTGCTGTGCTCGCTGCTCAACACGACGCTCAAGTACAATCCGGCGAGCTGGCGGGTGCCGTACAACACTCTCGTGTTCAAGGACCCCAAGCAGACGCTGGTCACACACACGCTACAGTTCCTACTGGTCGTGCTCCTGTACCCGATCCCGGACCAGAGCCAGAAGAACTACTACCGCCACTTTCTCGGGCGGCTCCACCGGCCGCAGGACTTCCAGTTCATAGTGGACGGCATGACACGGATCCTGAACCAGCCCCTGTCGAACAACACGTCGTACATACCGGGGGCGCAATCGTCGTCGTCGGTTGCCAACGTCAAGTTCGCGCCCGAGGTCATCATGCTGTTCTGGGAAATCACGCAGTGCAACAAGCGGTTTCGGTCCTACATCATCGACACGCAGCGCGCGCACGACTTTGTCATACTCGTGCTTTTCTATGCCCTCGAGTACAAGGGCGATGGCTCCAAGCAGGGCGTGGTCAGGATGTGCGCCTTCTTGCTGCAGACTCTGAGTGTCGAGCGGAACTTTGGCGTCAACCTCAACAAGAAGTTCGAGGCGCAGGATACGCTCCCGCCGTCCATCCGGATCCCTGGCTTCAGGGGCACGTACGGGGACTTTCTTATCCAGGTGAGTTGGGTCGTTGCGTGACACCTATATCCCCCGCGTTGAGGCCACGACATTCAAACTCGCGACATCCAACTAACGCCTTGGCCGGAAACTAGTCTATATACAATCTCATCACCACTAGTCAGGGGAAGCTGACGGCTATCTATCCTGCCCTCCTTGCCGTGATCAACAACATTGCGCCTTATCTAGAAGGCCTCAGTACGACGACGTGCTCGAGACTCATGCATCTCTTTAACTCCATGTCGTCGCCATCCTTCCTGCTGGCTAACGATTCGAATCACGACCTACTCCGAGCGCTCCTCGAGTCGCTCAACTCGATTGTCGAACACAGATATCAAAGTGAGCTCCAACTCCCTAATCAGCGGAAACACAAATTGCAGCTGACAACCGTCGTGTGCCATGGCAGAAAACCCCGAGCTTGTTCTCGCAATTCTGCGCAATAGAAAGCGGATCGAACTGCTTCGCAACTTCACCTTGGAGAGCGGACAGGAGGAGATAGAAAGGCGGCAAAGACGACGCAAGGAAGATGGATCCGTGGCGGATCCCCTGGACATGAGCTCGAACCGCAACTCGATGGAGAGCCTGGCAAGCCCGACGACACCTCACTCCAGGACGTCGCATCAAGGTGGCGGCGGCGCGGCTCCCCAAGAGGACAGCACATTTGCCATCGGCGACGATGATGATGACGACGACAGCGATGAAGACGACACGAGGCCGACGCCAGCGCAGAGCGATGCACAATCGCGGGCGTCTTCGGTGGCGTCCACCAACCGCACCAGTGGGAGCCAGAGCGTAGCCCAGGAGGCGCTACCAACACAACTACGGGGGATGTCGGAAAAGGCACGGGGGAAGATGCCCGCCGGGGCGCACTCGTTCTCGCGGCAGAACTCGACGACGTCGCTGGGGAGCTCGTCGGGAAACAATGGCGGAAGCAGTGGGCGCGGCGGAGGCGGCTCGCTGGGCCTGTCCGGGCCCGCAGGCCACTTTGAGCCGACGGCACAGTGGATCGACAGCTGGCTGCCGGAGCTGCCGCTTCACACGCTCCTGACGCTCACGCAGCAGCTCACAGCGCTGCTTCCACGGCAGGCGCTGTCGTCGTCGGCGGAGACGGGCGGCGACGCGACAAGCAAGCAGGTGCTCGAGAAGGTACGGACGACCAAGCTCGTCGGGGTGGAGGCCAGCGACCCGCGCGTGCACTCGTTTGAGTGGTCGCCGCTGGCGCTGGGCTGGTACGAGTCGCTCATTTGGAGCTTCGTGTTCACGGCAGAGCTCGCCACGGCCAGGGGCACGGCGGGGATCTGGAACACGACGGCCATCAAGCTGTTCCGCGTGGTGCAGAACACGGCGCCGCCGGCGGGGCCGTCGCTGACGTCTCCCAGGGGAGCCGTCGACGCGGTCGGGAGCAACATCGTCTCCAGGATCGGGGCTATCAACCTGCGAGGGGCCGCCGAGTCACTGAGCGCCGCGGGTAGAGGGGCAGGGGGAGGAGGGAGTGGCGAGGGTAGTGGTGGTGGCGGTGGTGGTGGCCCAGGCGACAGGCGAGAACGGGAGCAGGGCAGAGGAGGCGCTGCTGAGCGCTAGGTCCGGAGGGGGGGACTTCTCTGCCTCGCAGCCGTTCCCGATGGTTGTCGTCATGGTCGAGCCTGGTCTTGCAGTGCCGATCGACGCCCCTTGATTTGTTTTGTCGAAGCCGCGGCAAACGAGCATCACTTGGTTTTGCTGTGCTATGCTATGTGTGTACATCCTTTTGATCTTGGCTCTCTTGGCTTGCTTGTCACTTTTTCTTACTTTTTTCCTCTCTCTCTTTTGGTATGAATTACGGGCCGGTCTCCACAGCCCTTTTTACATCACACTTTTATTTTTGGCTTACTTCAGTGCTTTTTGGGGCGGCTATTGCGTTGTCAAGCTTTTTTTGTTATTGGTGTATGCAGTCTTCAGCATAGCCTTGCCCGTCGTTTTTTTTTTTTTCTCCCGCTTGCTCAGCATGGAGTGAGTGATGTTCAAAACAGTTGTGTCACGAGGTGGCGAAACTTGGGTCATGCCAGCTAAAAGACGGTGAGGCTGCAGGTGCAGGAAGCCAGGAAGGCTTTGGAGGCTCGTCGGTGTGACAAGGCGTCGTCACAAGATAACTCGACAGCCAAGCATTTCATTCTCTCATGCCCTTGTTTTTTTTTTTGCCGTTTCGGTGGATGGACGATCATTAGAACGCGTGGCTGGTGTGGGTGGGTGTAATTGTGGCGAGTGCTCCATCAGCCTGTCGGGCGGCTCGGACAGGGGAGGGAGCTTTTTTGGTGGGGTGGGCCATATGTTGTTGGCGGGCGGCGGCGGACGGGTCCGCGCTTCTTTTTTTTTTTATTTTTATTTTTTTTTACTACTCAGTTCTTCTCTCGCGATTCATACCGCTCTTCTTTCACTAGCATATCTCATTTCCCATAACCGATGCTGCGGCTGCAGTTGCTTCTTTGAGTGATCAAAACAGGAAAAGAAAAAAAAGGCTGGTGGGTAGGTATGTTCCGCTGCGCTGGGTGTTGGCGCTGGAGGCGAACAAAACGGTAGCATCGGTCGCGTTTCGGAAATGATCAACAAGGGGACACATGCAGCCAGGGCTTGGCTGCGTGGACCGTTTCAAGGCACGCCCACCCAGCTCCTTTTTGCGCGCTTGGACCAAAACGGGTGGCCCCGAAATGCGCCCACGGGGATCCCGTCATTGAGCCTTTTTGCGACATTAGCCACACCTTGCCCGTTCCGAGGGGACACACACTTGCTTGGTGAGTCGCACCATCTTCTTCCTCCAGCCGCTTTCTCCCTGGGCTCCATGTCGTGGTTTCCCTTGGGCCTCAAGCCACAGTACATGCATGGCTAGAGTGACCAGACGGCGAATTGGATTGGGGATGGAATGCAGCAACGCTGGTGACGCGCAACCAGCCAAGGCCATCATCGACCTTGATCGGTGGGTCGGGCAGGTTATTAGGTGTCCATGCGAGCAAAGCCATGCGGAGGTGACGGGCGGCGGGTATCCGGCTGGCTGGCTGGCAGGTCCCCTTCTTTTTTTTTTTTTTTTTTTTTTTTTTTTTTTTTAGGGGGNTTTTTTTTTTTTTTTTTTTTCTCTCGTAAGGCGGCGGCAGGAGCAGGGATGGCAGGCGGAGAGAAACAGGCACCAATCTTGTCCTGCATTGGATCTTTGTATGGGCGGGTAGGCAGGTAAAATGATGTTGATATGCTTCCCTTAAGCCCCAGATATGACCTGCCAATTCCTTCGCTGACGCCGCCCCTTCTTGCCTCTTTTTTCTGTCCATTTATTTTATCTTATCCATTTCCCCACGATCCTTCTCACTTATTGCGCCTTGACACCACCATACGAATCCGTTCACGCTTCCGACGCGTCTTTCGCGTTCCTCTTTTCATTTTTTCTTATACCGAGTATCGATTCAGTTATTTCTTGCTCTGCCCTTCCCAACACACTCCCTACACTTCCTAGCAAGTACCTAGCCTACCATGTGCTGACTCACTTGCATACCATACTCCTGTTGTCCGTTACCTATAACACACGGACCCGGAATTTATTGGCCTTTGATATTGAAGACAGCACTGAGACATGGCAGCGCTCGTGCCCGAGACCCCTGCGGTGGGGGACGAGGTGAAGCCATACAAAATTCATGTAAGTCTGACCTGAGGTTGCCCCTTTCTGCCTTGCCACCAGATTCTTCTCCCGCTCCTTATTTCGTCCATCCGTCGGTGCTCGCAAAGCCCGGTGCCCGGGAGTCTTGAGGCATGCAAGTCAGATCGGACGCCGAAGGCTGCAGATTCCTGTGGGGAATCCCGCGCTGGCGCACGCAAAGAGTGCTGGTTCACCCCTTATTTCTTGGGGACGCAAGCAAAAGTACCAAGCGGCGCATATCGGGAGACGAAGAAAAGGAAATACTAGGCGCGGTGGCCGCCATTAAAGGAATAAGACGAGAGACATAGTCCAAGCGTGCTGACAATGGACCGCGAGGAGAAAAGGTGTCGAGCAAGTACCTCGACCTCACGCGGCAAAAGCTGGAGCTCACGCGGCTGCCGCACGAGAACGCAGACCCGCAGTCGACCGACTGGTGGGAGCCAAAACCGTCGGTCGAGCCGCTGATCGACTACTGGCTCGAACGCTTCTCGTGGCGCGACCAGGAGGCCCGCTTGAACACCCTACCGCAGTTCCGCACCTCGCTCGCCCTGCCCGGTGGCGACCACCTGCAGGCGGGCCAGCAGCCGCCCGCTCTGCGCGTCCACTTTCTGCACTTCCGCTCCCCGCGACCTGGCGCCGTGCCGCTGCTGCTGGTCCCGCCGTTTCCCTTCACCAACTTGTCGCTGGCGCACCTGGCCGCGCCGCTGACGAACCCGCCAGCGGCTGAGCAAGGTGGTGGTGATGGTGGTGGTGCCGGTGCGCCGCCCGCGTTCCACGTCGTGATACCCTCGCTTCCCGGACTGGGATTCAGCGACGCGCTGCCCAATGGCAAGCCCGCCGTGCCGACGTCGGCCGAGCTGCTTGACGCCCTCATGCGCCGGCTCGGCTACGCGCATTATCTGGCTACGGGCGCCGCCAGCGCGCGGTCGTCGCCCGCCCGCGTCGACTGGCTGCTGCTCGAACGTCTGGCCACGCACCACCGGGACTCGTGCCGGGGCGTGCACGTTGTGTCTCCGCCTCTTGCGCGGCCGTCTTTCGCGTCGTCTTCGCTTGTCGAGCTTGTGAAGTGGTTTTTTGTTAGCTTGTTCGGGATGGCCGTCTGGGGCTACTGCAAGGAGGACTTGGCCGCCCTCTCTTCGCCCAAGGCTGGTGCTGGGACAGAAACGGCCAGCAAAGAGTCTGCGGCGAGCGGCCGCCGCAAGCCAAGCAACGGACTGTTGACGAAAAGGCGCAAGTCTCTCCTGGGAGGTCACGAAAAGGGCATGCCGGCCGGCAGTAACAGCAACAGCGCACCCGGCCCTTGCGAGGCAACCGGCCTCCACTCGCTGGGCTTGCGCGAGCCCAACACCCTTGCGTACGCACTCTGCGATTCGCCCACGGGTCTGTTGGTCTTCATCATCAAGATGCTGAGGCTGATCGCCGGGCCCGGCGTCACAGCGGCGGTCCTCCCGCAAGACGTGCAGGCGGCTGCCACGGCCGCCGAAGAGGAAGGCTACTATTCCGACTACAAAAAGACGACGTCGACGATCCCGACGCTGACGTACGAGCGCGTCGTCACACTCGCCAACCTGGCGTGGCTGCCCGGACCCGAGTACGCACTACGGTTTTGGGCGCATTGTGCGGCGCATGGCGAGGCAGAGGCAGAGGAGGCGCGCAACAGGGTGCCACGGGGAGCACCCAAGCCCAGGATCGCCATTACCGTCTTTCTGGGCGGAGACGGCGCAGTCGCGTCCGCGGCCGTTGATCCCGCTGCTGCTGCGCCTGCTGCGGGGGCAAAGGCAGGTCAAGCGGATGTGGAGAAACCTGCTGGCGGCGTTGGTGGGAGTGGCGCTGGTCAGAAAAAAGGAACGACTTCGAACAATAATGATAATGACAATGACAATGACGACGACGACGGCTCCGGAGCAGTGTTGGGCGGCGAGCTTGCAGAGTTGGCTGAGCTGCCCACGGGCAAGCTCGCTGGCGCTGCTGCGGAGGAGCCGTACGTCTGCCCGGCGTGGGGGCGTTCGCGGTACGACGTCGCCTTTGCGCAGCGCGTTTCAGGGCGGCCGGGCCTGCTGGCCTGGGAGCGGCCCGAGGCTGTGGTTGCGGGCGTGCAGGGGCTCGCCGTCGAGGCCCTCGCCAAAGACACGGAGCTGCGCGCATGGTGCGACGCGGCGGTCGCCACCACGGCGCAGCTCGAGTCCGTCGTCATCGGTGGCGAGACAAGCGCTGGCAACAAGCAGCCAGCAGCACCGTCTGCTGCCACAAGGATGTCAGAAGGTGCAGATAGGAAGCCGGAGATCCGGCCGCCCACGATCGCCGAGGAGACGGAGCCAAGCACGCCGTCACCACCTGGATCTGACAAGGGGAAGGGGAAAGAGGGGAGCCCGTCTCAAGGGCGACAGCCGGCTGAGAAGAAGGAAAACCCAACAGCTCCGCCCTCTCCTACCGTCGTGGGCTCCCCATCGGTGCCGCTCGCCGAGCTGCTGAAGCCGCCGGCGCGGGACTTGTTCGCGTCAGATGACGAGAGCCCAGACACTCTCGTGGTCACGACCCCGCCGCTGGGAGGGACGCCGCCTGTGACCAGCCCAGTTCCGAAATAAACGGGTGGATTGGGCTGCCGATGAGCATTACTTACAGTGCCGGCATTTCCTCTGCCTTGATACCCTGGGTCTTCATTTCATCGCGCATATACCGAGTTCTTTCTAGTAGTATTTTCTCTGCTCGTTGTTTTTGATACCCTGTACACGGCGCACACGATTTGTCGAATTTGGGTTAGATAGCGTGCTTATTGTAAAATATAATGACTTGGCAACGAGGTGGTTTCTCAATCCTTGGCTCAGCAGTCGAGTCGCAGTACCGTTTTATAGCATGCGAACTGGAAGCCATCAATATGCCGTAAGAGTTGAGTGGGTGGGGCCCAGAGAAGGGCAGGTCTCCACCAAACGTGGCCTCAGCAAAGTCGCGACCTGCCAGGGTGCATCATCAATCCGGAGCTCGCCCTGGCGCGAGGCAAGCTGCTCCCACGCAGAACATCGGAGAACCCCGAATCACAACAACGACGAGAAAGAGCAGGCGAGCGTTCCAGCTAGCCCCTCCGAGAACCACCTACGCATCGCCTGGCGCGACCAACGAGCGGAAGAGAGGGACACCCCTAACACACCAGCCGCAATGTACAATTCCCTCGTGAGGATACAAAACACCTTCGGGTTCTTCACGACGGTGGCCTTCGTCGTGGGCATGCTCATCGCGGGTACGGACCTGCTCTCGGCGCGGAACCCCAGCGCCAGCCTCAAGACCACCAACGTCCAGGTCGTCCGCGGCCGGCCCCACTACTACTCGACCAAGAAGGAGGAGTACGCCATCATCAAGTTCAGCATGGACGCCGACCTGTCGTCGCTCTTCACCTGGAACACCAAGCAGGTCTTTGTCTACGTCACGGCCGAGTGGCCCGCCTCTTCGTCGGGCGCGGCCGCCAACGCGACGAACCAGGCCGTCATCTGGGACAGCATCATCACCGCGCCCTCGGCCGACCACCTCTCCAACCTTGGGCCGGCCACGCTCAAGAAGCTTATCAGGAGCGCAAAGGGCAAGAGCATTGACCCGAGCCGGTACGAAGGGGTTTTTTTTTCGTTGCACCCTCTTTTTGTATAATAATAAAAAAATAAAAAAAAAAAAAGCAGAACGGCAGAGGCTAACACTACAAACAAAATCCAGCGGCATCCTCAAGCTCAAGAACCAGAGGCCAAAGTACCAAATCACCCACCCGTCCGGCAAGATCGCGAGCACCGCCGACGTCCGCCTCCGCCTGCACTACAACGTCCAGCCCTGGGTCGGCGCTCTGGCCTGGGACCAAACCGTGACGGAGCTGGGGCCCTGGGCTACCATGAAGGGCGGCCTGAGCCCCTCCTTCCCACTGCCCGCCATCAAGGTCAAGGAAACGCCCAAGGCCAAGGCTTGAAAAATGAGACAAAAAAAAACAGACCAAAGGAGGGTAAAAACTCGGCGTAGATATCAGCGCTTTTTGATGCAATATTAAAATAATGATATCTAACCAAAAAGTAGATACTGGCTCTGTGACATGTGCAAAGGGGGGATGGTATGACAGACGATAACCTGCAATTGCAATTCCTTTTTGTCTAGGGAGCATCCTACTCACGACCCCCCGCGCATGCCGGACAATATTATTCTCCCCACATCGACCGTCAGGTATTCACGTGGTTGGTCGTTGTGAATGTCGACAACCAAGCAGCGAAACCTCTAAACCCGATGCCTCCTAGCGACAGACTCTTTCAAGCTTTAGGTCACGCCTGGGCGCCTGGGAAGGCATGAGGCCGCGGAATTGGAAGTGGAAAGAAGAGCAAAGAGAAAAAAGAGCATATATGCAGTAAACTTGTACAAAGGGAAGCCAGCCGCAAGACGACGGTCCGCGCCGCCAGACACGAGCTTTCTCAAACATGACGCAAGGTTCGATCTAGGCACCGATCGCAAGGGCGCTCGATGGCCCGTGGCCCCGTAGGGGTCCCGGTCACGAAGCAGGCCCTGCTCTACCCCTCGCGCCGTTATCTCTTGGGCCCGCTGACCCTCACCAGAGCTTCTTCTTCGACTCCCCGGTCTCTGACCCCTCGCCGACTTGGAATTTTTTTTTTGGCTTTGCCCCATTATCGCCTGGTAGGGTTTTCCAAAGAGTTGATTGGGATTAGATCGCTTAGTGCGACTCCTCCTCGCTGGGAGGGTACAGGTCCTCCTTGAGCGTGATGCCCAGCTCCTCCCTCAGGGGCTTCAGCTCCTCCAGGTACTGCTTGTACTGGCCCTCGTTCTCGACCTTGGCCTTGATGCCTGTGGCGGGGGCGGGGCGCGCAAAGAGCAGTTAGCGACCCGACTGTGTCCGCTCCCGGCTTGTGCCGTCTCCTTCCCCAAAGCCAGTGTCGTTCTGGACTCACCCTCGAAAACGCGGACGGCTGTGGGGAAGTCGTTCACTCTCCGGGCGGCCTTCAGGGCAGAGACCAGAACAGAAGGAGAGGGAACAAGGTCGTAGGCAAAGACGTTGTTCAGGTTGCGCTGTGATGATGCGAGTCCCCAGTGTTAGTCCATTGGTCGCTACTTTTGACCCAGAACCCAACACCGATCTAGATCGGATGCTCTCCTACGCCCGAAAGGAAGCTTACCTGAAGCTCGAAAACATCCTGGACACCCTCGAACTCCTTCTCATATCTGCCCAGGATACCAGAGTCAGCAATTGACGCTCCCCACAACCCCTAGCTCCCTCTGGTTCTGTTTTCCGTGGGCTCTGCGACGCCGATCTGCCGTCCGGCAGCAGACACCGTCGAGACATCTCCCAAGCAGCCTGCAGCTCCTAGAGAGCTCGCGAAGACGTGTGCGTAGTCCCTCCCCGTGCGTGGTTGCCTCCATACCTGGCAGTGAACTCCTCGAAGGTCTCTTCGCCGTGGGAGTCGCCGGAGCGCAGGCGGGCCGAGGTGCTGAAGCTCGGGGCGGCAACGGCGTATCGGGTGCGGGCGGCGATGGGCTGGGCGACGGCCGGGCGGGCAATGCCGGACCGGAGCAGGGCGCCGCGGGCGGCGATTCGGAGGATAGGTGCCGACATGGCGTTTTATACGCGCGGCTTCTCGGGGGAGGGGAAACGCAAAAACGGAAAAAAAATTATGGCGGGGAAGCAAGCTCCAAAGCCCAATTGAGCCTCGTCCAGGTCGGTGCGGCAAATTTCGTTCTCGTCGAGAGAAGGACTTGGGTCCTTGTCGCGATCGCAGCTGGGGGGGCTGCAGCGAGAAGTGTGACTGGGGGGCGGGCGGCTGCTTGATTTGACAGCGTTTGGTTGGGCTTGTGGGTATCGAACGATCTTTCGGCTCACTTTTTCGTTGGTGTTTAGCTCCATTCGCCGAGCACTCTCTGCTGGACGAGCCTTCCCGAGTCTATTTTGTGGCCTCAGGCGTCGACGGGCCCGTCCATCCGTCAGGTTTTGGGCTGCATCTGAAAGGCCCCACTCCCGAGGTCCAGAGCCAATGGGAGGCTGCGAGTTTGTCGAGCATAGGGCCTGCCAAGCTGGCGTGAAAGTTGAAGGCCGACTTCAGTCGGAACATGATAACTTTATCGAATGTGCGGGGGAAGACAGGCATTCGTCTGCTGGACTCATAAATTCGACAGGCCTTCAAGTGGTCAATTGGAATGGCGGCGATCGCAAACACACGCATCCCTCGGAATTGCTGACTCCAGCCTCGGTGGCCAATAAAAGTCCGCAATTCCGGACGACGCTAATTGGGAATCTGGCTTGCCGTATGTCTAGACCCCTTTTTTCCTTTGCTAGGTTCTTATACCCTTTCCAGTTGTTATGCCCCGTCCCGTTTCCCGAGCCCGAAAGAGCGCAAGGCTTTTAGTTGGGAGCGTGCCAAGCCAGACACAGGCCCGTCCCGGCTCCACGGTCGAGATTGCAGAGATGACGACGGGGATGAAACTCTGAACACACTGCCAGAGAGAGGTGGCATCACGTGAGCGCGTCCGGTTAGACCAATGCAACCCCTGCATTACCCAGGCACACCTGCCATTGGGCCGCGGTCCCAACGACATCGGCTTGCTCGGCCAATTCTGGTGGGGGTTTCTCCTGCCGCGTATGGGGAAAAGAAATGAAGAGTTGGCTGCGGGTCGACGTCGCCTTTTCGCTGGGTCCATCGGCCCTTGCCTTGGACGTCGCGTCGGTCGCGCCTCATTGGACAGTCGGCCGCGGAGGAGCCACACCACATGCAAGCGCATCCACCGTCCACCTCCTTTTCGCTGACGAACAAGTGCAATTGTTGTTTGGGCAAGGGAACGAGAGAAAAAAAAATTACATCTCCAGATCCTGCGGTCTTCTTCCTTCCTTTTATCCCCTCCGTTCCCCATCTTCGCTGCCAGTTGCTGTGCTCGTCGATGCTTCGCGAAGCAGCCTAGACCATTTTTTCCTTTTAATTTACGCCTTTGCGCTTCTTCTCGTCACTCCTTCGGACCAACTTTCCTTTCTTCTCGTTCCTTCACATAGAATCCGCTTCCTCTTTTGACCGCCCTTGAATCGGAACCTGCGCGCTTCCCGGTTCCGAGTCTGCTAGCTCCCGCCTGCGTCCATTTCCACTCTGTACGTACGGACACGAGGCGCCAAAAACAGGTGAAGCATTAGAGGCGTTTGCGCAATCCCACACACATGTTTGTTGGGCTAACGCGGCACGGATCCTCATCAACCAGACTTAGAATAATCCTCGCGCTCATTCCGACCCGCGGCTGCGCATTGCAGGAAAGAACAGCTGTTCACAATGGCGACCTCGGCACCTGCCTCCATCCTGGAGCGGATCCCCATTCCAACGCTCGACGCACCCTTTGGCGTAAAGCTATGGCCCATCTTCAACAAGGCCTTTGAGGTCGTTGTGGGCTACCCGGCCGACGACTTCAGGTTCGAGGTCGGCAAGACGCCCATGTCGACGCTCAAGGACACGGGAATCTTCATCGTCATCTACTACATCATCATCTTCGGCGGCCGCGAGATCATGCGCAACCGCGAGCCCTTCAAGCTGCGGACCCTGTTCCTGATCCACAACTTCTACCTCACCGCCATCAGTGGCATCCTCCTGGCCCTCTTCATCGAGCAGCTCCTGCCCACTGTCGTCAGGCGCGGCCTCTTCTTTGCGGTCTGCGACATGGAGGGCGGGTGGACTCAGCCCCTCGTTGTGCTGTACTACGTATGTGCCTACGCGCAATCTCTGTTATTTTGACAACACTGTCCGAGGTCCAGGCGAGTTCTGGTACTAACATCTTCCGTGGGGGTGCAGCTGAACTACCTGACTAAGTACCTCGAGCTGCTTGACACCGTCTTCCTGTTCCTGAAGAAGAAGCCATTGAGTATGTTTTCTCCGACCCCCGGCCTGCATGAGCATCCGCGACCCTCCATCCGATTCCCTACTGACCACATGTCCGATTCCTTCTAGCTTTCCTCCACTGCTACCACCACGGTGCTACCGCCTTCCTGTGCTACACCCAGCTGATTGGCTCGACCGCCGTCCAGTGGACCGTCATTACCCTCAACCTGACCGTCCATGTCGTCATGTACTGGTACTACTTCCAGAGCGCTCGTGGCATCAAGATCTGGTGGAAGGAGTACATCACGCGCCTGCAGATCGCTCAGTTCGTCATCGACCTCGGTATGTTTTCCCTCCTTGGTGTCATTTTTTTCCCTATCTTGACGCAAACGGGTCCTTCATAATGCATCATTTCTGGAAACCGTGCCGAGGCGTCCGAGTGTCACCGAGCACCAGCAAAAAGGGGGGGCCGAGGAGACCCACCCAGATGGCAGTGAAGAATGCACATGCTAATCCGAGCCTGTCTCCACATCCAGGCTTCATCTACTACGCCTCGTACACCTACTTCACCTCCACCTACTGGCCCTGGATGCCCAACCATGGCAAGTGCGCCGGAGAGGAGTTCGCGGCGTTCGCGGGCATTGCCAGCATCTCGTCGTACCTGGTCCTGTTCATCTCGTTCTACCTTGCCACATACAAGAAGGACAGCAAGCGCCCGACGGCCCGCAAGTCTCTGCGCCGCATGAGCCAGGCTCCCCTTCCGGACCCGCTCCACAGCGACAGCGGCGCCAACGGCTTGGCCACCCCAGTCAAGTCGAACGGTGTCTCCACGGGCTCTAAGACCAACGGCTCTACTCCCCGCTCCCGCAAGGCGTAAATACCATCGGGGCAAGGGAGTGGCACTTGCCTGTTACCCTAGCCACCAGGCAACGGCGCCAAGATGTTGGTGCTGATATCGCCCTTGATGAGCCGGGCAATACAGGCAGGGCGAAGTGGATAAGCGGCTCGACGAGTCGAGCCTGATGGATAAGTCGGGTGGTTGCCCCGTCGGCCATGGACGGCACTTGAACGGGTACCACGGACCTATCGCACAATGACGCACGACGACATGGCCCTCATCAGCATGAGTGTCGATTTTGTACATTTTCTTTTGTTGGGTTTGGGACATTGTGCAGGAGCCTTCAAGTATTGGCTCCGCGACGTCTTGACCTTTGAAAAAAAAAAAAAAACAACGGCAGGCGGGAGGGGTCTGTCTTGGACGAGAAACTACCGCCTATTACTTGTATTCTCGCCATCTAATAGGAGTTCTATAGGGGTAGGGGGAGCGCAGGAAGCGCCGTACATGACGGTCCGGTGGTTGGAGGGACGATTGGAGGGCGAGGGAAATCTATCTCATGACGTACTGACCTTTGTTCCTGTTCGGATTGGCCATGCCATTTTTTTTTTTTTTTTGCTTGATGAACCAGTTAGGCGGTATTAGGTTAGTCGATGCAGGGGTGGCGTTTTCTGGACAATGGCCCTGACCTTCTGTAGTTTACTGAGATGACGACTACGGACCAGTGCATGCGTTCTTTTGGCTTCTTTCCGTTTCGTTCCCGTCACGGCTCGACTCCTCAGGTACTTGGCTACACCCGGTTTCACCACTTGTTTTGGCGCTGCCTGGCAAGGACGAGAAGAATCCAGCTTTTCAAGGTCACTTTTTCCTTCCTCCCAGCGTTCTCTTGCATACCTATGCACATAGGTATTCACCCGTCCGTTCTTCAGCCTTGATCCATCCCGGAACGGACGGGAGTCGTGGCGCTGCAGGGACTGACTGAGAGCTGAGAGGGGTGTTCCCCGCATGGCCTACACATGCATGCACTCATGGCCGACATGGGCCCCTCAGTCTCCCCCAGAAGGATAGGTACCTAGGTAGAAACGAAGCGGTTGTTTTTGTGGCTGGATAACCCGGTCGAACGCTCAGGACCGGCTTGGGCCAGCAAGCCGAACGAGCCGGCGTGAAAGGTGGTCATCGATCGAGGGGGTTCGTTACCAGCGCACCGCGTCCCGTAGCGGTACACGTACATACCTACCTACCTTACCTACCAGTATAGTGTGTGGCACGTGCGCACCCATAGCTTCTTTGGCTTCATCCAATGTCGTAAGCTGTTTTACTGGGGCGTTGCGTGGGACCGTCCGCCGTCCGTCCGTCCGCTCAGTAGTGCAACGTTGGCGTTGGGTTCGCGCAGAGGTTGCTCTCTTTGGGATGCACTTAGACGCTCGCTCCGCATCGACTGCCACAAGAAAACGCATGGAGTCGGATTGGGAAAGCTCAGCCCTAGCGCCACTTGGAGCATATGTGTGTGTGAGAGAGCTTTTTTTCCCCCTCTCCTTCAGGTTTCCCTCGGCATATCTGCCTTGGCTGGGCGATCTCCAATGATGAGCAGAGGCTCAAACGGCCTGCGACATGGCCGTTCCCCAGGGAGGCATCGGTAGAGCACGAGTTGGATGCCCCTCGTACTCCACTGCCGCGTATGTCTCTACTTGCTGCCGTGTCCAAAACCCGAGTGAGTCAAGATTGGTTGGTTACCTCGAGGGTAGAGTGACCAGGAGAGAGTCCCCGCCGCACGGCAACTCACGGAAACAGCCTTGTGTCGGTCGCCCCGCTAGGTCTAGCTTTCACGACACATCATCACTCCGAATGATGACCCACTCATCCGTCCCATGTTTATCGACAGCATGCCGGTAGGAGACGTCGAGGTTTGAATGTACCCTGGGAAAGCTTGGGAGCTTGGTAGGGCGTACGTCATGGACTTGTCCACAACGAGGCATAGGAGGACACAGTAAATTTTCTCTTTCTTGTTTGCGGAAGCCGCGGGTTAAAGGCCACGCTACTGGCGGCGTAAGGGACGAATCCTTGAGCAGGCAGGGCCCAGGGAGGATGAGCACATGAGACTGGAGAGCCAAGCATCAACGTCAACTCCCGGCGAGCACATTCCGATGAAGCACACTGGATGGCAAAACAACACGTGTTGGTAGGTCCCTGCCTGTATCTACTTATGTAAGTACAGTTCCTATGTTTATGTGAACTTCTTACAGTAGATAAACATAGAAAACATCCAACAATTGCCAGACGTGGGTGCGGGCGCAGTCGTCGCGATCGACGCCAGCGGAAACATGGCGGCCCTGCGCCGCCCTGGGCTGCTATTTTAAAGACACCCAACAAGGCGATGGGCCCACGGCCAGACAGACTGGAGCTTCTTGGCTGCCGAGATGGGCTCAGCAGGGCGTCAGCAGGGCCCTGCTGGAGCCAGGCGGTCGGTACCACTCGGGAGGCAACACCGCGCAATCGGTACCTGAGCAGACAATTAGCGTTGCACGGACAGGTACCTCGGTGCGCACCTGTGGTGCCCAAGCCTCGACACAGCCTGGGTCCAAGCAGCGGCTGTTTGGCGCGGCAGCTTTTACGTTGCAACAACCCCTAATTCTTGGGAACAAAAAAAAAGGTTGGATGTGACCATGCTGATATCACTGTTTGCGACACTTGCCTTGAGCTTCGGGCCACAGTTTTAGTGCTTGGCTGCTAGCGTGGGTAGTACGAATTGGTTCGGCGTTATTCAACAGCACCGTCCTTTTTTTCTGGCCACTCTCGGGTGAGGATCCGCGATCTGCCATGGATTGAAATGGAGGCCAGGGGGTTGGACTGCGGTGCCAGCCACGCGTCAGCCGTCGCAGCTTTTGTTTCCCAAGCCAACGATCTCAGCTCCGTGGCTGGGGTTGAAGGGCAGGACGTGAGGAGATTGAAGCATGCAAAATGCGGCCGGCCAGAGCAGACCGACTTTGCCAGCCACTCCGGGATGCTCCAACACGAACCATACATTCTGGCGCAAACTCGCTCCATGCATCCATGCACCCTAACCTGCTTGCCCATTTATTCGCTCGATGGCGGCGTCTCAATTTCGTGGCTGGTCCCCGCGCACCCCTGCGGGCGGCCCAGCCTGTCAGACCAGCGAGCCCAGCCTGCGAGCTAAAATCGTAACCGTGCCGAAGAAGGAAGGATGGGACACAAGACAGGGAAACAGAAAGAGATAAGCAGAAGGGCGGGCTGGGTGTCTCCCCCAGCCCGACCTCTCCACTCCGTCTTCACCCCGTTTCCAAGGACTTCCCCGTACGGGCTCGACGTCGAACCCGAGTTTCATTTGATAAAGTCTTGCATTCGTCATCTTTCTGTTTTTGGCGGGTCCAACACGCAGCTTCCAGTGCTGCTTCCTGAAAGAGACCAGACACCGAACGGGGCTCCCTGGACGGCTCCCCTTTTTCCCCACAGCCAAACCCTTGTTTCCAGCTGTAGCCGCAGGTTGCAAGGTAGCTTGTACCTGTACCTGCACTGCACCTGTTCTGGTGCAGCGTGGTGCCCTCCCCCACCAGCCAGCCGACCATCAGCACAGAGCTGCAGGTATAACCACCCACCGATACAACCCCACAGACTCTGGCCGACGGTTATATTTGGCAAACAATCAAGTGCACGCTCATGGGATGAAACGGCCTGCCTGAAAAGCGATACTAAACAACACAACAATAGCATCACTACCACTGCCTACCAACCTACCTACACCTACTGCCACGTTCCTGACTAGGCACCTGTCGCCTCCCTACAGACCGCGATAACTATCAGCAAAGCTGCCTTGCTGGCGTCGAGGCTTCGAGGCAGCACAGCTTCTCTGCTCCGTATCTCGACCTGCAGAACCCCGATTTTAATGACGTCCTCTTGATCACACCCACCTCCTGTCAGCCGAGACGGCCGGATCCCGACTCTTTCGCTTTCCAAGACGCTGTAGTCCAAGCAGCCAAGATCTGTAGTCGCACCCGCAATTGGACATCCAGACGCCCGCCAACGCGAGATACGCAAGCAACACTGCCCGAGGCGGGTCGCTTTGTACCTTTCTTTGGACGGGCTGCTGTGATTTGCACGCATCGCCTCGCCGCGCCACGCCACCTACGCCCACTCCCCTTCCCGCACCGTATTCCATTGATCTCCTGCAGCGCGCCAGCCGCCAACTTCCCCGCGCCCTTGCATTCCAGCTGCACTGCACCTGTGGCGGGCCAGTGATCAACTGCTGCAGCGCGCCATCTCCACCCGTCGCCTCCCTATTTCAGAGCTCCAGCCCGCCCGCCACCGGCCGCCCTAAGAGATGGTCCGCATAATTCCCAGCCGACTCAAGTCGGCATCATCGCTCTCCAACGCCAATTCTGCCGCCAATAGTCGAAGCGTCAGTCCAATGAGGAGCAAGGGCGATTCAGCAAGCCCCGAGGGGCGACGGGAGACGGGCTTGGTTCTGAACATTGCGATCATGAGGGTAAGCAAACGCCGCTGCGGGAAGATTCAGGGGAAGAGAGAGAAACCGAACGGAAGAAGAAGAAGGAGAAAAAGCTTCTATGTCGCGCGGGGCACGCTGCTAACTGGGCACATCATGTTGCCAGGCTCGGAATCTGGCCGCAAAGGACAGAAATGGAACCTCGGATCCTGTAGGTCGATTGCAATCTGCTCTCCATCGCGAGCGCAGCTGTCAGCCGCTCCCATCAAGACAGGTTTGCAGAACGCAGTGCTGACACGGCAAACCCGCGCTCTTTCCCAGTACCTCGTCTTGTCCTGCGGCGACGCCAAGCACGTCACCCACGCCGTCTCCAAGACGCTCAACCCGGAATGGAACGAGCAATGCGAATTCCCCATCAATGGCGTCCAGAACCTGCTTCTCGATGTGTGCGCCTGGGACAAAGACCGTTTTGGCAAAGACTACATGGGCGAGTTCGACCTTGCGCTCGAGGAGATCTTTGCAAACGAGAGACTGGAGCAGCCGCCCCTGTGGTTCCCTCTCAAGAGCAAGCGCCCTGGCAAAAAGACGAGCGTGGTCTCGGGTGAGGTGCTGCTGCAGTTCACCATATTCGATTCTTCCAACCGCGAGGCCACCAACCGCGAAACCTACGAGAAGCTCTCGGCAATCATCAAGTCGGCCTCGGACACTGAGCCGTCGTCAAAGAACCCCACGCCCAACATGACGCCTATCCTGGCACCTGTCAGGGGTCCCAAGCGAGCCGGCAGCTCCCCGGCGCCCCCGCTCAGCGGGCGGCAGACGGACGCCAACGATAACGACGACGACTACGATGTCTACGACGACGAGACTCCCGAGGAGCCTGAGGAGGCCGATGACCTGAACCAGCCTGATACGATCGAGAAGAGGAAACGGAGGCTCAGGATCAAGGGGCTCAAGCGCAAGAAGCGCGACAACCTCTACGAGTTCAACAACGGCAGCAGTGACGTCGTTGGAATCATCTTCCTCGAGATCCGCAGCATCACCGACCTGCCCCCCGAATCCAACTTCACCAAGACGAGCTTCGACATGGACCCCTTCGTCGTCGCCTCGCTGGGCAAGAAGACGTACCGCACCCGCACCATCCGCCACAACCTGAACCCGACCTTTAACGAGAAGATGATATTCCATGTCCTCGGGCACGAGCAGCAGTACTCCTTTTCCTTCACCGTCATCGACCGTGACAAGTACTCGGGCAACGACTTCATCGCCTCGACGTCGCTGCCTATCAAGGAGATCATCGACAAGGCCCCCAAGGCACACCCCGAGACGGGCCTGTACGACCTCCAGGAGCCCCCAGAGTTCGCCACGCCCGAGAAGCGTTCTCGGTTTGCGAGGCTGGGAATCTCCCGGTCCGCCTCGGCCTCGTCGCTTTCCAAATTCGGCCGACCAGCCATCAGTAAGAATCCGTCGGCGACCTCGGGCGTGAGCCTGGCGTCGGCCGTCGCTGCGGCGCCCGTGGTCGCGGCGATTCCGACGCCGAACCCTTCTCAGGCGGGTGCGGACAGTTCAAACAAGCTCTCCCCTGGACTTCTGGGCCCTGCGGACCCCGTTGGGGCTGCTGCGGCGCCCGGCTCCGACCTCAACCCGGACGGCGAAGACGCCTTCTTCACGGCATTCGACCTGCCGCTCAAGATGAAAAATCTCGAGAAGTGGGAGGACAAGCACAACCCGGTCCTGTACATCCGTGCCAAGTACATGCCGTACCCGGCCCTCCGGCAGCAGTTTTGGCGGGCAATGCTGAAACAGTATGACGCCGACGAGAGCGGCGAGATCAGCAAGGTGGAGCTGACGACCATGCTGGACACGCTCGGCTCCACGCTCAGGGAGTCCACCATCGACAGCTTCTTCCAGCGCTTCCCTCACAAGGCCACCAACAACGAAGGCGAGGAGGAATGGGATCTCAGCATGGACGAAGCTGTCCTCTGCCTTGAGGACCAGCTGGAATCGGCCAAATCCAAACCGGCCGCCGCCGCGATATCCGACAAGCTGAAGCAGGCGCTCCCCGACGCTGAAAAGGTCAAGGGTCTGCTTTCTGTGCCTGGAAAGACGGCCGAGGACACGACGAGTGGCGCCAGCTCGCTGTCGGGTGACGGTTCGTCGGGCGTGACGGTCGCTTCGAAAATGGCGGATGCCTCGAAGGCGACCGACGACAGCACGCTCAACATCCCGGAGCTCAACGGGCCGGGCATGGACGGTGACGTCCTGGAGCGCGGTGACGACCTGAACGACAACGACCGCGGGGAGGAGCACGTGGTGATGATTCGCGAGTGTCCCATCTGCCACCAGCCAAGGCTAGACAAGCGCAAGGACACGGACATCATCACGCACATGGCGACGTGTGCGAGCCAGGACTGGAGGCAAGTCAACAACCTCATGATGGGCGGCTTCGTGACTGCCAGCCAGGCGCAGCGCAAGTGGTACTCCAAGGTGATCACCAAGATCTCGTACGGCGGGTACAAGCTCGGGGCGAATTCTGCAAACATCCTGGTGCAGGACCGCATCACGGGCCAGATCAACGAGGAGAAGATGAGCGTGTACGTGCGCCTGGGCATCCGGCTGCTGTACAAGGGGCTCAAGTCCAACAGCATGGAGAACAAGCGGATCCGGAAGCTCCTCAAGAGCCTGAGCATCAAGCAGGGCAAGAAGTTTGACGACCCGGCCTCCAAGGCCGAGATCCCCAAGTTCATCGAGTTCCACAAGCTCGACATGTCCGAGGTGCTGCTGCCGCTCGACGAGTTCAAGAACTTCAACGAGTTCTTCTACCGGGCGCTCAAGCCCGACGCCCGGCCGTGCTCGGCTCCCAACAACCCGCGCATCATCGTGTCGCCGGCCGACTGCCGGTCCGTCGTCTTCAACCGGATCGACCAGGCCACCAAGGTGTGGATCAAGGGCCGCGACTTCTCGGTCAAGCGCCTGCTCGGAGACGCGTACCCGGAGGACGCCAAGCGCTACGAAAACGGCGGCGCTCTGGGCATCTTCCGGCTGGCGCCTCAAGACTACCACCGATTCCACATGCCCGTGGACGGCGTGATGCTGCAGCCCAAGACGATCGCGGGCGAGTACTACACGGTGAACCCCATGGCGATCCGGTCGGCGCTCGACGTCTACGGCGAGAACGTGCGGGTCGTCGTGCCCATCGACAGCCCTGAGCACGGCCGCGTCATGGTCATCTGCGTCGGCGCCATGATGGTGGGCAGCACCGTCATCACGCGTGACGAGGGCGAGCAGGTCAAGAGGGCCGAGGAGCTGGGATACTTCAAGTTTGGCGGCAGCACCATCGTGCTGCTGTTTGAGGAGGGCAGGATGAAGTTTGATGACGATCTGACCGACAATTCCAACGGCGCGCTTGAGACGCTGGTAAGTCTTGGTGTCCTGTGCTCCCTCTTCATCACCCCTCACCTTTCGCGTTGCTGACCTTGTTTTCTCGTATCAGGTCCGTGTCGGTATGTCCGTCGGGCACTCGATCAACGAGCCGCAGTGGACTCCGGATATGCGCAAGGACGAGACGCAGATCACGGAGGAGGACAAGCAGGCGGCGAAACGGCGGATCCAGGGCAGCGACTTCAACGACGTGTCGCCCGAAGATAGTGGCGGCGACGACGTCACCCCGCCCGCCTCGGTCCTGGCTGCCGCGGGGGCTTAGTGAGGGATACTCTTGGGAGAGGTTTCCTCCTCCTCCTTCGTATCCGTTGTGATTTTTGGTGGCGATATATAAAAAGGTGGGCGAGAGGGGCTGTGGTGCTTTTAACCTTGCGTTGCCTTGGTTATGCTTTTTTGTTCTTGGTTGTCTTGCAAGCGTTGTTCTCGTTTACGTGCTTTTAATACCTTTTCACGTTTTGCTTATGTCCAGCTTCCTCCCCACGTTCGCTTCGTCGCTTTTTTTGGGGTACATGCCATACATCGCCATATACATAGTTATCTGTTAGAAATCATTGTATGAGGGAGGGAATTCATACCGAAGTTATGTGTTTTTGCGCTTTATGCTTTCGGTACACTTTTTTTTTATGCCTGGGCTTCTTTTTGCACCACGCAATTATAGAAACCAAGATCGAAGACTAAAACACACTGGCGCGGTACACAGACAGACAGAGGGAACGTCTCGTTTTGTTGCACGATTGTTCTCGCATAGGATTCGCGTTCGGATTCTGCCGCGTGTGGCAGGGACAGCAAGTCAGGGGCGTATTCGGGACTACAGAATACAATAGCCTGAGGAAACTCGGCTTTGTTTTTCGGGCGTGGACAAACCAGACTAGGCTGGGCTCCAAAGAATTGGACTGGGAGAAAATCAAATGTGATCCTGACTGCTGACAAAAGGGGATGTGGTGCAATAAGCGTTGATCCTGGCATCATCGAGCCCCGGCCATGGCGCCATGTGGGGGGATTATCGTCACAGCGTCCTTTTTGTGATCCGGGCGGGAGCTGGTAATTCGAGGCGCTGGAAATGCCAGGCACACATGGGACGTATCGCCATTTATTCTGGGACGTTGATCAAATAACAAAAAAAAAAAAAAAAAAAAAAAAAAAAAGGGGNAAAAAAAAAAAAAAAAAAAAAAAAAAATAGGGGTATCATTGTTCTGGTAAAGGGTGGATTGGACGGATGATTAGGGCAGGAGCACGGGGGCTGCTAGAAACAGGTCGAACAAGAGGGCGATGAGGCTAGGCTGTCCGTGTTCCAAAACACGGCATATGGCTGAGAGAAAAAAAAGGAGAAGAAAAAAAAAAACGCTCGTTTAGCAACACTTCCACAACGCCGGAAACATGGAGTAAAAAACGACAAAGCTAGAAGCCAAGAGAATGAGAAGAAACAAGGGATTTCAACCCCGATTTGAAGCACCCCGCATTATCCATGCACTGATCCCCCAAACCGCCGCCGCGGTGTCGAAAGACGTGAGAAATGCTGTATTTCGGTCGTTGCCGTTTGGCTTGACCTGGTCTTGTCCGTCTTCGCGTCGTGGGACTTCCTTGCTGTTGTCGTTGGTGGTCCGTCTTGTGCCTGCGGACATGCGTCGTTTCGCAAGGTGGGGGAGGCGAGCCGTGTAAGTCGAAGGCGGGAGGGGTGGCAGGCTGTGGTCCAGCAACGCCTTGGTCACGCGCTGGTCTCGACATGTCTGTCGGTGGGGTTTGTTGTTCTTTCCAGGGATGGTTGTTGCTGCCACTGCTGTTGCGCGGCGAGCAGGCTTTGGATATGCAACCACAGCAGATATGTGGGCTGCCTGCTCATGACCGACGGCCGAACCAGCTCCCCGCCGACGACGGCGACTGCGACTGCCCTCCCGGCACGCCGCCGGCGCTGCGCTCGCTGTCCATGGACCGCTTCTCGCCAAAGTAGCCGCCCGTCGGCAGCGCGGACGGGGACGGGAGTGGGCTGTGCGGCTGGCCCGAGGAGGCCGTCGTGGTGCCCTGGCGGCTCTGGCGCCAGGAGGTGTAGATCTGCTTGCCCCAGTGGGCGGACATTGTGTGCGAGGGGGACATTTTGCGTTGGTTTTTTTTTCTTCTTCTCTTTTTGGTGTGTAACCGTTGTTGCGTCAAAGAGGAGGAGGATGTTGATGTAGGTTGGAAGCACAGCACCTAGGTGGTGGGTTGGAAAACGGGCCAGGTCGGGAGATGCAAGAAGACGCAAGAACGGGCAAGTCAAGTCGCAGCAGATTAATAAATACCACCACCAGACGCAAAGGACAGAAAAAGAACCAGGTCGGACGCACGGGAAATCCACCCGAAAGCGGCTGCCTGGTAGCGTTGTGACTCTGGGGCGGACGGGGCCTGACGTAGATATAAAACAACCTTTTTTTTTCTGGGTGCCCCAACCGCGCTGCAGGGACCCTGATGGACCAACATTTGGGGTCAGGTCACGCCTTCTCCCGTTTTGGGCTGTTTGGGCACCGTCCAGCCAATCAGCGAGCCCGCATATCCAAGCAACATCAGCCCATTTAGGCCAGCTCCGACGGCGCACGCAGGCCCGCCCCGCACCGCATATGAGGCCAGAAAAGGGAACACTTTTCCCCGGGAGGCAGCCCCCGCATGGAAATGGGCTGATGGACAGCAACACATGGCCTCAGCCAGCGAGCGGGTTTAGGTTCTGCCGGGGGGAACCTGCAATAATGATGATTTTTTTTTTCTTCAAGTTTGGGAGGACAAATTACATCATCCACCACGTGTAAGAGGCCAGTGTCGTGCCGACGCCCGCCCAACTAACTACCCCCAAGACGATAAACGAAACGAGGAAAACATCGAGGATTCGCGGCAAAGAATTCCGCCGTCCAGGGTATAATCACAACGCCTTTTTGTTATTCTCCTTCCTCCCCGTTTCCCGATTCCCCCATCCCACACGACTCTAGGAAATCACGACAGACCACCACCAACCCTCCTCATCCAAAAGCCCATGGAACCACCAGATCAGATCCCTTCATGAAGGAGGGGGGTTTGGCTCCTGTAATCCCCGCTCCAAAGAAAAAAAAATTGCCTTGGGAACCTGCCAACCCTAAAAGGTTTTGAAAATTGCCCACCGATTCGCAACTCGTGCGGGGCTTTTTGTGTTTAAAAAATAAGGTTTCCCCGTGGGGGAAGAGATGTCTTGTAAGATATGGGTGTAAGAAGTGAAATGTTGCAAACAACAAGTGAGTGACGAGAAGAGAAGCTGTGAAAGGAATGGAAAAAGGATTGTGATCCGGAAAAAAACAAAAAGCAAATCCGGATCATCAAAGTCGAATGTAGGTAGGTAGGTAGGTAGGTAGGTAGGTGTGGTATATGTATAGTTCCCAAAAAAACAAACAACAGCAAAAGAAGAAAACTCATGCATAGGCCCTCGACATGTCGAGCCTCTCGACCCCGCGCGAGGAGTAGGTGCAGTGGCTGACGACCATGCCTGCCGTCTGGCGCACGACGCCCCAGCACAGCGGCCGCTCGTCGAGATCGGCGTCCTCGTCGCCCAGGACGCCACCGTCGGGGGTGCGGAGCGGCTGGCACCGCGCGGTGATGACGGCACTGCACGAGCCCGCGTCCAGCACCAGCGGGTTGCCCAGCGCCTGCCCGTTGACCGTGACGGCCGCCGGCGCGCGGCGGAGGCCGAGGCCAAGCGTGCCGGCCGCCAGGACAACGAGCGCCGCCAACAGGGCCACGAGGCCTGTGCCGCTGAAGCCCAGCGCCACCACGTCGGGCTTCCCGGCCGTCTCGGTGCCGGTGGTGGCGGTGGTGTTGCTGCTGCTGCTGCCGATCACGACAAAGACGCTCTGGCTGAGCACAAAACCCATGGCGGCGAAGATGATGGCGAGGACCCACGAGGCCGGACGCGGCAGCGTCAGGTAGAAGCTGGTGGTCTGGGCGCCGTGGGGCGCCGACGAGACGCGCAGGGCCCGCGGCGTCGCGAGCGCGTACAGCGACGACTCGTGGCTCAGGAACATGGTGGTCAGGAGCGCGTTTGTGGCGAGGTACAGCACGCCCAGGAGCAGCTGTGGGAGCGCGGCCACGAGCGCGGCCAGCGACGCCGGCATGGACGCGGGGAGCGCGTACACGGCCGCCTGGGAGGCGCTGCCGAGGGCCGACAGCGCCGACTCGACGGGCGCGCTGCGCAGGCCCATGCCCAGCGCCGCCGCCGCCGCCCCGGCCAGGCCGGCCCAGATGACGACGACAAAGGCCCAGCGCGGGAGGCTGGCGCTCTGGAACCAGTAGTGCGTGGCGGGGACCCAGTACTTGGCCTCGCGGAGGCCCCAGCGGCGCTGCCAGACGTCCGTCTTGGTCATGAGGCAGGCGTTGGTGGTCGTGGCGTCGGGGTCGCGGAGGAAGGACGAGATGGCGTCGCCGAGCGTGGCCAGGGGCCGGAAGTCGGCCGTCTTGAGGAAGGCGAGGGCGGTGAAGATAACGGTGATGAGGTTCAGCAGCGCCGTGATGCCCAGCAGAGACCCGTTCAGACCCACCTTGCACGCGTGCTGGCCGGTGGCCCGACGCTGCGCGAGGCAGAACTGCACGTCGCTGGCGGCGTTGGGGACCACGTTGCGCGCGTCCGGGTTGCCGCGGCCCGGCGCCGGGCTCCTGGTCTGCACGAGCGAGCTGTCGGTCGAGCCCTGGCCCGTGACCATGAGAACGGCGCTGAACTCGGACTCGAGGCTCCCGGTGAAGCGGCCGAGGCAGTCGGCCGTCGACATGCGGACCAGCTGGCCGCGACTGGCCTGCTCCTGGAGCGCCAGGATCTCGACGCGGCCGAGGCTGCCGTCGTTGTTGGAGGATGCGTTGCTGAACTGCGCTCCGCTCAGAAAAGGCTCGCTGACGACGATGAGGTTGTATCCGACGCCCATCTGGGAGGTGAAGATTACGGAATTATAGCTGGAGATATTATAAATGGTTAGCTGTCAGGAGAGCGAGCGCTGACAAGAAAGAATAAAAAAAAAAGGGGGGCACGGCATCACAAACATTATCTGCGTCAGGACGGCCGTCACGACCAGGACCAGAGCGACAAAGACACGCAGCGTCGAGATGTGCGCGAGGTTGCGCAGCGACGGGATGCCAATGTCCAGCCACTTGGCCCCGGAGTGAGCGGCGTTGACCTCGGTCCGGTCCGGGCTCGACAGCACCTGGTAGACGTAGTTGGCGCCGGCGAGGAGCGCCAGGCCGAGCACGTTGGCGAGGGCGTGCAGGCCCCAGCTGACGCGCGAGGCGGCGTCGCAAGAGCCCGCGAAGACGACGGCGTCGGCGCCGCCGGCCAGCAACTTGGACGACGCCACGGCCCAGATCAGGCAGGCCAGGCCGATGACGAAGACGAGCAGCGCCAGCAGCGCGTTCAGCTCGACGCCCGACCGCCACCCGCCGTTGGTGAACCTGCCCAGGCAGCCTCCCCGCCTCCTCGACGACCCGGTGCCGGCCTCGAGCTGCCCGCCGTTGCCGTTGCCGCTGCCGTCGACCAGGCGCGAGTTGGAGTTGAAGCTGTGCATGCCGTCGCCGATGTCGAGGTCCGGGAAGCCGTCGAAGGCGGCCGCCCTCGATCGCAGGCCACGGTTGTCGGCGTCGGGCGTCACGACGTCGACGCCGCGCTGCGCCGCCGCCCGGCTGTCGTTCTTCTTGCGCGCCAGCGTCTCGGGCGTCTCGCCGCGGATGAAGTTGGCGACGTAGTCGGGCACGATGGTCGGGTCCACCGTGTACTGGCTGTCTCTGATGCGGTTGCTGCCCGGGATCTGCCACGTCGCCCGGCGCAGGTTGTGGAAGGCCGACATGGGCACGACGGGGCTTACCGGCGTCGCCGTCTCGGTCACCGTCGTCGTCGTGATGGTGGCGGTGCTCTGGAACGGCCACTGCACCGTTTGCCTGGCTCCTCTACTCCTCCCATGGTTGTGCGTCTTCTTGTGGCTGTTCTGACTGTTGCTTCCTGCCCTACTCCTGAGGCCGCTGCTTCCTGTCCTCTCTTCTGGTGCCACCCTGTTCCACGGCCGTCGGGTTCTGTCAGTCTCTGCTCATACTTGCTAGACGGCCGCTCGCTCGCGCCGTCTGCTTACCTCGAAATGTTTGTTACCGCACCGTTTTCATCCCACTCGTACCTGTATGTTGCCGCGCCATGATCTCTTGGTGGTATGACGACCTCCATGCCGGGCTAGGCCAAGCTCTCTCTCTCTCTCTCTTTTTTTTTTCTCCTCCTTCTTTTCTTTCCCCTGTTGTTTTCTCGTATATCTTCTTCTCTCAAGGTAGGTGTTTTGATGTTGCTACCAAACCCCGGCGACACAGGCTAAAAGTTGGATAATGCCGTGCCCTATCGTCTCATCCCCAGGATGTGTGAGGGTTGTTTGGCAGTTGCTTAAAGGAGTGGAAGCGAACCGACCGATGGGGATGATGGGTAGACCGCGGGAGGGCTAAGGGCCGCGCAGGGCAGAGCACGGCGGGATATAGGTATACCGGCCTACGACCTGCTACAAGACGCAAGGAGCGCACATTTTGGTACGGGGCAACGTCCAGCGTTAGGGGGTGTGAAGGGGTGCGGTGCGGGGCCGCAGGGAGGCTGTGAGGGTAGGCGGGTTACGAGACGTGGGGAGCCAGCCGGGCAGTAGGCTCCCATTTGTAACCGATAGAGGGCCCCGCCCGTCTCGAATCCAAGTTGTTCGCCATGGCACCCCGGCGAGGATCATGGTACGTAGCACCGTCCCCTGGCCCGTCCATCACGTAACGAACGGGGGCGAGGCAGCCATCAGCCCGTTGAGAGACGCGCTCTCACTGCGTCGGCGACCAGGCCCTGTGTGGTCTGTCCACCTGTCTGCCCTCCCAGGCTCCTGGTCTGGGTGTGAGCGAATATGATGCGACGTCCTAGCGTCCGGTTGTGCACACCATGGGCAGGGCAGGGGGGAGACCCTCGTCTAGCCCTGGCTGGGGTGTGTGGTGGGATGTTGGAGTCGGGCATGCGCTCCAGGCTGCCTGCACTGCCCGTGTCGCCGTGTGCCCAGACCAGTGGCGAGGACTGGCAGCGGAGGAAGCAGCCAGAGTCGGTGTTGCGTCGGCAATGCTACCTTGACAAGACGATGATGGCAGGAATCGCGGCAGTTTGGGACGGGCGACGTCGACGTGCAGCGACACGTTCCAAGATGATGGCGAAAAGAGTTGTGGTTGGTCTATAATTAGCCCCTGCAATGCAAGGTGAAAACGGCGCTGCTGCCAATCGACAGCCGATGCGGCCAGCGCGCCAAGACGTAGGATGTAGCGTGTGTCTTTTTGGCGTTGATGGCTGGCTGGGAACTCTGTCTGATGGGTGGCCCCTGCGATTGATTGGAGAACCTTTTTGTTTCCTGCTTGTTTCTCGACGATTGGGGAGAGAGGGTGGCGGGCGGATGTGACTTTTCCTCACCCTTTCATCTGTTTCCAGGCTGACGGCGACAAAAACCCACATCCAATGTTTCCCTTGGTGTTGTTCAGCCCAAAAAGTGCCGGCGATTAAATTGTGGGTTTCAGACCATCGACAGCGGCCCACCCAAGCTGCCACCACGATCGCTGCTGTGGAGCCCCTTCTTTCTCCGCGCTTCGAGCCGCGAGCGAGTGTGACGCCGGTGCCGGAAGAGACGTCGATCTGGCCACCATGTTGGGTTCTATTCCGTCCCGTCCAGCAGACGGCGAATATTTCTTTACCCCGGAGCCGCTGGGCGCCCAAAAAGCGGGAGCCACTCTGGTTGGGTTCGCGCTAGCAGACGAATCCAATACGCCGCAGCTTCAGGCATCAGACGTGTTTCAACGCGGGCGACGTTGGAATCCCACATCACGTTGCCGTCGCGTGCTTCCGGTCTTCGTTCTCGACAAGGGTGGGACCGGACAGGGAAGAAAAAGATGAAATCCCCACTCGGTGCCAAGACAGGCAAAAAAGCAAAAAAAAGCAAAAAGAAGAAAAGCAAAATCATGAGGAGCAAAAACCCAAAAAGGGGTCTTCCCGTTCCTGAAAAAGGAGTGCCTCTGGAGTTGTGCGTGATGCATTGAGACGCAGACAAGGGTGTATCCCGGCCGTTCATCAATCATTAATGCATACCCGAGCCGTTGGCCGACAGCGCTTGCTAGTGTCGCCGCCGCACATGGCTCTGAGATTAGGTGGCCTCGTGATCCACGTAGCCAATATGTTGGTGGCCTCGGAAAGAAAACCCGTGTGCCATCTGTTCGATAACCGGCTGGGTTGGGTTTGAACTTACTTGACAGACCAACCCGTCCAGTCTGTTGCGGCATTTCGCAGAAGGGATTTTTGTCCTTTTGGCCAACACTGACTGGGCCGGCAAGGGAGGATGAGAGGAGTCGTCGAGGCGCGGTCCAGCAGGGATGGATGTGCGTGTGTTCATGCGTCAGGCACAGCCCCTGGCTCCTTGCTGTTTCACACTGACGCCAAGGCTGTGCTTGCCTGCCTGTCTGCCGGTCCACCTCTTCCCGAGCATCGCTCAAGCGGGGTCTTTTTCTTCTCTCTTTCTTTCAGCCTCAAGTGGAGGCCCGAGGCGAACTCCGTGCGCTGTCCAATCGCCTGGGGGAGCCCGCCACATTCTTGTGCTGCATAACCAAGGCCTCCAGAGGAATCCCTGCGAAAAGAAGAAAAATCAAATTGTTTTTTTGACGTTTGAACAGGCTCGACGACGACTCGCAACGGTGAGTGGAGACGACAACGTGAGTTCAGACGGCGGCTATGGACGGGCCGACCAGCCTATCAGACCGAACCGGACTAGCTCGTTCCATCGTCCGAAGGACGTTAATCTTTTTGCCCAACATATTTGCTCGTCCTGAGATGGGATATCCCTCGTTCGCAATCTCTCCCACGTCCGTATGTGCATACTTCCCCGTCTTTTCGAGGCGTAACCAACCGTGTGTCCAACACACGCCGGCGTAGATCTGCAGCAGCCCTGGGACAGGCCTCACGGTACGCCGACTAATGCGGGGATGGGGGCTGTCTCTAGTGATCTGTGTGGTGGCCTCTGCCACGTGTGTGAACATGTTTCGATAGGTATGATCCTCACGCCCATTCAGGGAAACCAGAAACTAGTTGTCAGCCCATAAAAAGTCGCGAGCGGCCGTCAACATCTACAATAGTACCCAATAAATATGTGTAGTAGAAAAAATAAAATAAATAAAACCAGCATCAATATGGGAGCGCAGATATTACAAATGACACGCCCTCACCAAGGATATGTATGCTCCTTCCTGCTTCCCACTTCCCATACTCGCTACCAGACCAAGAAATCCCCGACCTTAACAGGCGGTGCCTGATCATCGGCCGATCCACGCAGGCCAGCGACTGGACCGTGCCGGAAGCCCCTAGAGCTTCCTCCGCCTGTAAAACACAGAGAAGCTATCATGTTCTGTCTTATCTTAAGCTGCCCACTTTATCGGACATCGTAATCAACAAAACAAAAAGTTTACTGGCTAGCCTCGAGGGTGGGACAGTTAAACCTGCCCGTAGTACCGAGTCCACCAACATGGTTTGTTCAGAGTCGCCCTGTAAGGTTGTTCTCGTCCCAGCAAAATAAAAGATAATACAACCAGGGGCCCATGGGACTGCCACATTGTTTGTCATGAACGAGCCTGCCAACCGGCCCATGAGGCAGCCAAGACATACGAGTGTGTCCAAACAAACAAGGCGGATGCTTCTTCGGCCATTTCATTTTCTCCTCAAGCACCCAGCGACGCCGGTGCGATTTAAGCCAGTAAGAATCGATATTTGCTTGTTGTACATGAAACCAAAAAGAGAGCGAGCCATGAACAAGCCAACCACCAAATATCGATGCGCCTGCCTTGCGATGAAAAAGAAAGAAAAAGGGAACCCCGTCTTTGTATGTAAACTATAGTTGGTGGCTGGATGTAAAGCAGCAAGGAAAAAAAGGAAAAAAGGAGTATGGATACCCCAAGTACAGAAACAACTATTAATCCAAGATGAAAAGGGAAAGAGGAAAGAAGGAAGAAGAAAGAGAAAGACTATCAGTCGCATACGGCAACCTCATCACCCGCAGTCGCCTCGCCAGCATCGATCTGCGGCCTCGCCGTCTTGTCGTCAGCGCCAGCGCCCGACTCCTTGGGCGCCTGCTGCCCTTTTCCGCCAGCCTCGGACGGGACGTTGACGTTGGCGCGCGCCATGCGCTGGCTCTCCTCGAACCGCTCCCAGTGGTCAGGGTCCGCGCTGCGTAGCCTGTCCCGGATCCGCTCGCGGTGGTCCCTGAACACCGACACGATGCCGTCCCGCTCGATCTGCTTGTTCAGCTCCGGGTCGTCGACCTCCTCGACCAGCTCGTGTAGTAGCCGCACGTGGTTGGGGTCGCTGCCCACCCCGCCCACCCCGGCTGTGGCCCAGTCGTCGGTCGCCGACAGCAGGTCGTAATGCTGCTGCGTCATCAGCCAGCCGCTCCGGAACTTGTGCCCGGCCCGCAGTACGCGCCCTTCCTCCTCAGTCAGGCCCTTGGACGTCGCCGAGAGGAGCGAGTTGGTCCGCGAGAGCGGCTTGCTGGGCCGCCCCAGTAGCAATCGCCCACTGCCGCCGTCCTCGTCGTCTTCCGCGTCCGATCCGCCACCCATGTGATCCGCTTCGGACCCGAACGATGCTGCGAGCGGCATCGGGGGAGGAGCGACGGCCGAGTCTAAAGACGACGAAGGGGCTGCCTCGTCCGCGGCGGCAAACTCCCTGGTGTCGGGAAACTCGTCCTCGAACCGTTTTATTATGCCATCCAGAGTCGAGTCCAGGAACAGCAGCCGCTGGTACGTGCGCGCGTCGTGGTCGGAAGCCGCCGAAGCCCGCTTCGCCTTGGCCAAGGCGGGTTGCAGCCGTTTCCTGATCTTGCGCGCGCTCCCAAGAAGGTGCTTGGACATGTCCTTGGCCTTGCCGCCCGGCGCTCTCCTGCGTTGAGACGGCGGCGTATCTAGCAGTGCGGTTGTCGAGAGGGAAGGCGGGGAGTACAGGTCCGCCTCGCGCGTGAATTCTCCCGAGGGCCTCCTGGACTCGCCGCCACTGTTCTTCAGGCAGCAGGCTAGAGCCTTTACCACGCCGGTGCCGCCGATGACGTAGTCGTCGTCCGGCGCGGCCTCGACGTCGTCCGACACCACGTCCGGCCGCGTCACATCGGCGCCAACCAGGTGCTGAAGGACATCCGGATATTCCGGATCCCGTCGGGAACCTGTGACAACTCCTGCAGCCTCGCCGCCGTCGGGCTTCACGATGGGCAAATTTTCCATGTTACGCAGCGAATAGGCTACTACCTGCTTCGCGAGAGCCTTGACAATCTCTCCAGACCGCTCGGTGGGCACGTCAATGTCCACCGCCACAATGCTGGTCGAGACTCTTGTTGCAGCGAGGAGCGAGGCGTAGAGCGCGCAGGCCTCTTCCTGAGACTCTTCCGTCTGGGCGTCTGCGAGCTTGGTGAGCTCAGGGTTCGAAAGCAGGATGACATGCGCCAATCCTTCCACCTCGGGAAGGATTTCGGCGAGCGCAATGGCCTGCTCTGATGTCATGCCTACATCTGCAAGATGTATTCTTTTGAGTGTAGCCATCTTCGGCAGATACCTGGAACCAGGACGACACCCCCCAGTCAGCATGTCGTTTGGAGTGAATCTACGTATGCTTTTCAATGCGCTGGCGACTATCGGGGATTTTCGTACGAACCTCCGAAGCAACGAGATGGAGCTGGGACTCGTCATGAAGAGATCATGGTTGTGAGAGAGATCAATAAACCGGAAGTCCTTGAGCTTGGCCAGCTTAGGAAAGAGCTCGCATAGGGAGCCTGGTCGGAGATTGCACTCGGCCAGGCTGAGGGCCGAGAGTGACGAGTTTTCGGGCAGCGCTGTGGCCAGAGCCTCGAGGTGGTCGCGTAGATCGTTCCCGCCAAGGTCGAGACCCTCGCACGCGCCGCTGGCGAGATACCTTGCGACGTGCGCAACGCCGGCCTTGTCCATATCGTTTCGTGCCAGCCCCAGCCTCTTGACTCCGCATTTGATGACCCCGTCGATCAGGATGCCGAGCTGGTCCGTGTCGGGACACGTTTCGGCGAGGTTCAGGAGCTCAAGCGTGGGGCCAGCCAACCTGTCCCCCAGCGACTTGGAAAAAAGCTGACATATGCTCATTGGCGGCGGCGGCCGGCCGTGGGGGCCGATTTGAAAATGCGGCGTGATATGGCTAGCCGGAGACTGCGGCGGAGGTGTTGCGCGGGGGAAGGCCAGGCAGGAAATGTCAAGCTGTTTTATGGAGCGGCACATGTAGACGAAGAGACAGATGTGCTTCCAGCCCTCGGGGCCAATCTTGTTGTTCCTGAGTACTAGGCGTTCCACGACGCCTCCGTGAGTGTCGAGCCCGTTCGAGTCGCCGTCGGTCCACTTGCGTGATTTCCTCTTGGGTCTCCTAGCCGCGAGCAGGCCGGCCAAGATGACACGGAGGCCCTCGTCGTTCAGCCCGCAGTTTTCAAGCACGAGCTCCTTGACGGGCACAACGGCCAGGTAGTCACCGAGTGTGACGAGGTCCGGCAGCTGCAGCCAGTACGCCGTCAGGTCCAGCTTCTCGACCGCGCCGCCGGCAGAGACGTTGCCAGGCTTGGTCAGCTGCTCCGTGATCTTTTTCAGGATCGGCGTTTCGCGCAGCTGGCAGCAGCGGCGGTATATGCGAACGGGATTGGTTGTGGGCACCGACTGCGAACGCCCGCTGCCGCTGTTATCGCCGGTGCAGGAGCCCGACGAGTCGCTGTCGAGGTGGATTTCCATAGGGATCGTCCCGTTGGACTCGGCGAGCTTCCGCTTCTTCTCCTTCCTTGCCTTGCGCTCCTCCTCGCTCTTCTTTTTCTTCTCCTTCTTTTTCGTGCCGTCTCCGCTCTTGGGCGTGCTCGACTCGCCGGCGACGGTGCCATCTTGGACCGCCTTGTCTGCTGCAGCCTCGTTCCCGCCTGCTTCTGCAGCAGGCTTCTCGTCTTTGCTTTCGCTTGCGTCACCCGCGGTCTCCTGCGGGGCTTTGCCGTTCCCAAGCGCCTCGGCATCGCCCTTCTCGGTAGGTTTCGGTTTATTTGCTTTTTCGCAACCCTTTTTTGGGCTACCGCCGTCTTCGGCATACTTGGGCATGGGGGCGATCTCGACATCGACGCAGAAGGCGACACGGCGCAGTTTTGCCTGGTTGAGCTCCGCTAGCGCACACCGCTCGCGGTTGTGGTCCACGTTGAGTACCCGGCGCTCGACCAGACCACCGTGGTTTTTCTTGGGCCCGCCGCCGAGGGAGCCACCGTTGCCGCCGACACCAAGGCCGCCGCCGCCACCCCCCGAGGATGAGAGGCGGCGGAGGACCTGCAGGAGTCCTGGCTGGCTCGACTTGGGCGGAGCGGGCGTGTAGGGGGCGTCGCCGTCGTGTCGCACGGCGTGCTGGAGGACGGCGTTCTTGACCGGGTTGGCGCGGGGAACCGAGATCTCGGCCTGCTTGGGAGGGGTGTGGTTTGCCTGCGGGGGGCTCTGGGTGCCAGCACCGCCACCGAACTTGGATGAGATGTTGGAGAACCAAGAGCCCCGGCGCTGCGGGGTATTGGCGGTGAGTGAGCCGCCGTTTCGCAGCTTCTCCATCGAGCCGAACCTCGGCACCGATGGGCGCGCCGCGGCCGCGGCTATTCCGGGTTTGAGGACGGGACTAGACGGACTGGCCGCCGTCGTGCTCCCTGCGGGGCCCTCGGTGGGCGACGAGCCGGGCTGCGGACTCTGGGGTGGGGATGCGCATGCGTTCGACGACGGTAGGGTGTTTCTCCTCTGCGGGGAGCGTATCGATGTGTCTAGAGCGTGAGAGGCACGGTAAATAAGCTGGGTGGCCTCGCTTTCCAGTGCCGACGGCAAGCGGGCGGCTTCGGGAATTACCTCTTGGAGACCCGTGGGTCATCCAGCTCACGTCGACGCCATGCATATGCTCCATGTCGCTGCGTGCGGGTTGATGTGCCAGCCAGCAGCTCGCCCCGGCTCTCGTTCTGTTCTCGAAACTTGGGGAGTTCTTGGAGCGAAGAGGACGCTCAGCTCGCTGGCTGGAAAACGCGCCGGGGCCGGTGGCAGAGAGGGCGATCAGGCAGGTAATTTGTGGGGTTCCGTCATCGATGGGTCGACCCACGATGCATCATCACCTGGCGACGGCGGTGACGGCCATGATGTGAGGTCGATTGCCGGTGTGGGGATTGATGTAAGTGCAAAGAACTGAGGCAGAGACGGCGACGGGGCCTCTTGGCGGAGCAGTCAATTGAGGTCGCCGGGAATACAAATGATGTCTCGTGCGCGAACCGGACAGGTCTCACCTAATGGAGATACCCCAGCTTCCGCTCAGCCCGGCACCGAAGTCAACAAAGTTTGGCGACGCAGCGGCAGTGGGCGTAAGGCACAGTCCATCGGCAGTCCGCGCGAATCTGTGGGTGGATTCGGCGTGGTGCAGTGGCAAAATCCCCAGATTGCACAGTGCGTCGGCGTCGGCGGGAGAGCTGGAGCCGTGCGGGCGAGAATGGGGCCCCCAGTCGAGACCCTTTGCACCCTTTGGAGCCTCTGGGGCAGAGTAATTTCGAACGCGTGCACACAGCCAAACACGCCAGATTAGAAATAGCATTCCCGGCAGGCGGTGGAACAAAATGGAACTCGAAAACAGGGGAGACCATTGAATATCCCTTTTCTCTCTCGGTCTTCACTGCCCTTTTTGTGTCTGCAATAGGGGGTGACTAGCCGCCCCAGCCGTGACTGGCACAACGTGGCTTGGATAGCAGAGGCTTTTTTCACACAAAGCTCCCGGCCGCCAGCCCAGGTGGGAGGTACCACCTACAATCTTCGTGGGTCTATACAACCTACCTACCCGATCGGGCACGCATGGAAGGGATGCGGAGCTTTGTGCTGTTGGTCGGGAACACGATGCACCAGTGCGTGGTATCTGATTTGAGATCTCCTCGCCTGAGGTAGGTGACGACCATCGCCACCTCAGTGCCGCTGACCTTGCTTTCCTGGGTGGCCCGGACATCACGACACCCAAACAAGCTTGCGGCTCAGACAAGGCGAATTGGAACCCGCGTCATCCGAACGTATCCTGTGGGTTACCTTCACTGTTCCTATGTCTTTTTTTTTTTTTTCTTTTTTTTTTTTTTTTTTTTTTTTTTTTTTTTTTTTTTTTTTTTTTTTTTTTTTTTT